>RJWJ010009768.1:0-49030 GCA_004363605.1 Indri indri | reverse complement strand
TTTTTTTTTTTTTTTTTTGAGACAGAGTCTCACTCTCTTGCCCGGGCTAGAGTGCCATGGCGTGAGCCTAGCTCACAGCAACCTCATACTCCTGGGCTCAAGTGATCCTACTGCCTCAGCCTCCCAGGTAGCTGGGAGTACAGGCACGCGCCACCGTGCCCGGCTAATTTTTTCTATTTTTAGTTGTTTGGCTAATTTCTTTCTATTTATTGTAGAGACGGGGTCTCGCTCTTGCTCAGGCTGGTCTCGAACTCCTGACCTCAAGTGATCCTCCTGCCTCGGCCTCCCAGAGTGCTAGGATTACAGGCGTGAGCCATCGCGCCGGACCACAATCCCCAATTTTTATTCCCCAGAGGCCCCACTTTCAAGTCTTTTGTCTGATTTTCTTTTATTTGGTATTATCTGTTGACTTTCTACTATCAAGGTTGAGAATTTAGCCCTCTTTACTCCCCTCATTTCACACACACAGACTGTCCCTTTTTCTTCTTCTGATAGCACAGTAAAAGTTTATTTTTTACTCACATAAAGTTCAATACTGGTGTTTGTGGCAATGTGGTTACTCAGGATCAGGGCACTGGTTCTCAAAATGTGATCCAGCGACCCCAGAGGAGTTCCCAAGATATGTTAGAGGGTCTGTAAGATCTAAAATATTTTTGTTACAGTATTAAGGTCTTATTTGTGTTTTTCACTCTTATTCTTTCACAAGTATATGTGGGTTTTTCTAGTAGCTATGTGACATGTAATGATGTCATCACACTGGATAGCTCATGAAATGTGTGCTTATATGTTCTTATGTTTTCTAGAATTTTCTAAGGTAAGAATACATCAATTTAAATTGAATGCAGAAGCAGATATGAAAATTCACCTGTGTTCTATTAAATTACATATGAAAGAACTTTGCAAAAATGTAAAATAATGCCATTCACTAAATATTTTGTTATGGAAAAAAGTTATTTTTCTCTAAAAATATGTATGTTAATATGTATTGGGTTTATTGGCTTTTTTTTCAGTAAACACTGAACAAATGTTGATAACTGGTTAAGTTTAGTTAGAAATAGATTCTACCATATTTTAGAATAGCACTTATTTTGAAATTAAAAAACTGTTTTCCTTAATACCTTTCATTTAGCATGCTGTGGTTTAGGAAGTGTTTGGTGTTTGATAGCAGAATATTAAAGCCTTCACGAGCTGCAACCCCATTTGCCAGAATTTTTGTCAGCCCTATATTCTCAGGAGAAAAAAAAACTTACATCAAGAGTTTCAGGCCGGGCGCAGTGGCTTATGCCTATAATCCTAGCACTTTGGGAGGCCACAGTGGAAGGATTGCTTAAGGCCGGTAGTTCAAGACAAGCCTGGGCAACATAGCAAAACCCCGCCTCTACAAAATAAAAAAATAGAAAAATTACCCAGGCATGGTGACACATGCTTGTAGTCATAGCTGCTTGTAAGGCTGAGGCAGGAGGATTGCTGGAGCCCAGGAGTGGGAGGTTGCAGTGAGCTATGATGACACCACTGCACTCTAGCCCAGGCAATACAGAGAGACCCTGTCTCAAAAAAAAAGTTTCAATCAGGCACGGTGGCATGTGCCTGTAGTCCCAGTTGCTGGGGAGTTCAAGGCTACAGTGAGCTGTGACCACGCCACTGCATTCTAGCCTGAGCAACACAGCAAGACCCTCTGTCAAAAAACAAAACAATAAGCCAGGCACGGTGGCTCACTCCTATAATCCTAGCACTCTGGGAGGCTGAGGCGTGAAGATCACTTGAGGTCAGGAGTTCAAGACCAGTCTGAGCAAGAGCGAGACCCCGCCTCTACTAAAATAGAAAAATTAGCAGGGCATGGTAGTGCGCCCCTGTAATCCCAGCTACTTGGGAGGCTGAGGCAGGAGGATCACTTGAGCCCAGGAGTTTGAGGTTGCTGTGAGCTAGGTGACAGAGCAAGACTCTGTCTCAAAAAAAAAAAAAAAAAAAAATCCCAACTACTTGGGCGGCTGAGGTGAGAAAATTGCATGAGGCCAGGAGTTGGAGACCACCCTAGACAAGATAGCAAGATCCTGTCTCTAAAAATTGAAAAAGATTAGCCAGGCATGGTAGTGTGCACCTATAGTCCCAGCTATTTGGGAGGCTGAGGTGGAAGGATCGTTTTTCATTTCAACAGGTGTTTGTCGAGCATTCATGCTTGGGTGCTATGAGAGATGGAAAGAAGAATAAGACAGTCCCTAACTAATTGTATTAGCCTTGAAAGAGTTTTATCTCAGTGTCTCGTACTTCAGCATCCACCTCTGTCCAGTGAGAATTAACCTTCAGGTTGATGACTTTGAGTCTGTGGAATTCTCAGTGATCAAATAGCATACATATTTTATACTAGGTATAATTAAGATAAGAAAGATGCTAGGATATCTCAGAAATGTAACAAATATATGGAGCAAACTTTTCAAATTAACACTAAGATAAAATTTATTAAACTAACAATTTTATGTAGCACTTTAGAGTTCACCATGTGACTTAGCATATTTTCTTTCATTTAATCCTAATGATATCCTTGTGATTTAGATACTCTCTGTATTTTACAGATGGTGGACACAGGCTTCCAAATGGTAGCTGACTTGCACCAGAATGCATATAGGTTGGACTCAAATTTAGGTGTTCTGAATTCTGATCCTGTGCTTTTGCTATATAAAAACACCATATTCCTTAAGGATTCAAAGTAGTTGATGTTCTGCTGCATGTGTTAAGATATTTTGGAGGGTATAACATTATCTAGTAAAAAGGCTTTTTCATTATAAACTCTCCATAGTTAACCAAAATCAATAGAAGAAATAAATAAGAATTTGTGAGAGGTTAAACTCAAATTTAGATCTACATTTTTGGCTAAAAGGGAATTTTTCTTTTTTCAAACTATTAAAAACCTTTAAATATGTTGTACTGATCTTCAGGACTATGGTCTCTGACCATAATAGTGGGAATACATTCAGAAAATTTAACAAACACCTAAAGTAAATGATACTTTTTTGCCTACCCTTTATATTAATTTCTTAATAAGATATCACAGGCATTAACATGGTATAAGAAATTCACTCACAGATACTGATTCAAAGATTCAAACAGCACACTGGGGAACAACACTAACACAGAATTTCAGTGATCAGTTATGGGTCTCAGTTAATTGTTATTAATTTGGTTATTGATTTTTTTTTCTATTCTTTCTTTCCATAGGTTTGTAAAAGAATGGACTTGGTCTGCCAGAGAATGTTGAATCAGGGATTTCTGAAAGTAGAGAGATACCATAATCTATGTCAGAAACAAGTTAAAGCACAACTCCCAAGGTATGTTACGACTAGCAGTGACAATAATTTACAGTTGAGGGTTTTGTTTTTGTTTCTTGATTTTTTTTTTTTAATCTCAGGGTTTACATGGTCATTGATTTTCAAGCTTTCGTAGCAAAAGGCACACAGATCACAATGTGCTTTCTGTTGTGGTTTGTCCACTCTTACCATTTTGTTGAATATTTTACTGGAGGTTCTAACCAAGGAAATTAGGCAAGAAAATGATATAAAAGGCATCCAAATGGGAAAGGAAGAAGTAAATCTCTCTCTCATATACAGATGATATGATCTTGAATATAAGGAACACACTAATTGATTATTAAGGCTGATAAGTTCAGCAAGGATAGAGGATGTAAGATTGATATACAGAAATCAATTGTATTTCTCTATACTAACAATGAACAATCTGAAAATGAAATTTAAAAGACAGTTTTATTTACAGTGGTGTCAAAAAGAATAAAATACATAGTAATAAATATAACAAAAGAAGTCTGAGAACTTATACACCAAAAACTACAAAACATTGAAAGAAATTAAGGGAGACTTAAATAAATGGAAAGATATTTTATGTTCGTGGATTGGAAGACTTCATATTGTTAAGATGGCCGTACTCCCCAAGTTAATCTAAATATTCAGTGCAGTCCCTATCAAAATCCCAGCTGCCTTTTTTTTTTTTTTTTACAGAACTTGACACACTGATCCTAAAATTCTTGGGAGAATGTAAGAAACTGAGAATAACCAAAGCAATCTTGAAAAAGGAGAACGATGTTGGAGAACTAACACTTCACAATTTCAAAACTTACTACAAAGCGATAATAATCATAACAGTATGGTACTGGCAAAGGAATAGACATCTAGAGCAGCAGATTAGAATTGAGAGTCTGAAAAAAACCCCTTATATTTTTAGTCGATTTCAACAAGGATGCTGAGACAGTTCAGTGGGGGAAAGAATAGTGTTTTCAACAAATGACGCTGAGACACTGGGTCTCTAGTGTGAAAGAAAGGAGTAGGACCCTCCTCACCCCATATACAGAAATTCCCTGAAGAGGGGTCATAGACCCAAGCATAAATGTCAGCCCTGTACTATAAAACCCTTAGAAGAAAATAGAATAAATCTTCGTGAGCTTGGATCAGGCAATGGTTTCTTAGGTATGACACCAACAGCACAAATAGCAAAAGAAAAAAGCAGACAAATTGGACTTCCTTAAAATTTAAAACTTCAAGCTGAGCGCGGTGGCTCCCACCTGTAATCCCAGCACTTTGGGAGGCTGAGGCAGGAGGGTCACTTGAGGTGAAGAGTTAAAGACCAGCATGGACAACATAGTAAGACCTTGTTGCTACAAAAAATTTTTTTAACTTTTGCAGCTCAAAGGACACCATTAAGAAAGGGAACAGACAACCTACGAAATGGGAGAAAATATGTGCAAATCATACATCTAATAAGGGACTTGAATCCAGATTATATGAGAAACTCTTACAACTCAACAATAAAAAGACAACCCAATTTAAAAGTGGGCAAAGGATTTGAATAGACATTTTTCCAAAGAAGATAGCTAATGGCCAATAAGCACATGAAAGATACTCGGCATCATTAGGGAAATGCAAATCAAAACCACCAGGAGTTCAAAGACCGTTGTTAGGCTAAAAAGAAAAAAAACCACCAGGAGATAATGCTTTACACCCACTAGAATGGCTAAAATAAAAAAGACAGAAAATTTTGAGGAGAATGTGGACAAATTCGAACCTTCATATGTTACTGGTGGGAATGTAAGATGGCACAGCCACTTTAGAAAACAGTTTAGCTGTTTTCAAAAAGTTAAGCATAGAGTTATCATATGACCCAGCAGTTTCACTGCTAGGTATATACCCAAGAGAAATGAAAACATACATCCACACAAAAACTTGTACACAGATGTTTTCAGCAGAATTATTTATAGTAGCCAAAAAGTAGAAACAACCCAAGTGTCCATCAGCTGATGAATAGATAAACAAAGTGATGGTATATCCATGTAATGGAATATTATTCAGCAATGAAAGGTACATGCTACAACATGAGTGACCCTTGAGAACTGTGCTAAATGAAAGAAGCCAGAAACAGAAGGCCACATAGTATATAATTCTGTTTATCTGAAATGTTCAGAATAAGCAGATCCATAGAAACAGAAAGTAGATTAGTAGTTGCCAAGAACTGGGAGAATGGGAGTGACTGACAATGGTTATGGGCTTGCTTTTTGTAGTGATGAAATGTTCTGAAATTAGGTAGTGGTAGTAGTTGTACAACTCTGTGAATATACTAAATACCACTAAATTGTACACTTTAAAATAATTTTATTATATGTGAATTATTTCTCAAATAGTTAAAAAAGTTTAAAGGTGCTATATTTTATGGGCAAAAAAACATAGTCTCTTGCCTGTATGTCCATGCGTAATTCTTTCATTTATATAATTTCTGTGATTCTAATAGCCATCAGGCTTGATACAGCCAAAAAATAAAACAACAAAAAAAATTCTTTTTTAAAATAAAGTTTTTTCCAAATATTTTGTCAGTGAATACTAGTTGTTGGCAAGGGTTTCTGGGCATAGTGATTAATTCCTCATTATAGTTAAATTACAACCCAATTGTAGATTTCTAAACTAACATGTAAAAGTTAGGCTATTTCATTAAGGCATTTTGATTGCTTAACATTTTAGTCCATGGTATTGCTTTAATGGTTGCTTTTTTAAATTATCGTCATAGGAGAGAGTCAGAAAGGAGAAACCACTCATTAGCTCGTCATGCAGACATTCTTGCTGCTGTTGAAACAAGGCTGTCACTATTAAATATGACTTTCATGAAGTATGTGGATTCAAATCTCTGTTGCTTCATCCCAGGAAAGGTAAAATAGAATTGCTTACCTGGAACAGCTGGATTGCCCTGTGTGAACGTATTTTGAAGTTATAAAGTGGTTTTTGAAATGTTAGAATTGTTCCTACTTCTCTGAATGAGTTTTTATGAATGAGTTTCTTTAGCTTCTATACAGCTATCAATATAAATATATATCATTTATGTGATCTTCATATTTAAAATTCTAAATAAGAAATATACAGCAGAAGTCCTAATATTCTTTTTTTTTTTTTTTTTTTTTTTTTTTTTTTTTTTTTTTTTTTTTTGAGATAGAGTCTCACTGTTGGCTGGGCTAGAGTGCTGTGGCGTCAGCCTAGCTCACAGCAACCTCAAACTCCTGAGCTCAAACGATCTGCCCTCCTCGGCCTCCCAGAGTGCTAGGATTACAGGCATGAGCCGCCACGCTTGGCTGAAGTCCTAATATTTTTTAGAGAAGTTTTTGTTTACAGTTCATATTCAAGAAAAAAATTTTGAGCTTTTACCTTTTGTTAAGATGCTGGACAACATAGGTATTGTCCCTCTCCCTGCCTTTAAGATTGTTATAATTTGGGGGAAGTGGAATAAATAGGAGGGACAAACTGGGTTTTGTTTTGTTTGAGAAATGTTTCATAAAGACAGCTTTTATAAACTTTCAAATTTGACAAGAATCAAGAATTGCCATATAGTAATGTTCTCAGAGCTAAGTAATAGTCCTCTTTAACACAAAAATAAGTATATTGTGGCATCTTTACTTTTATTAAGTTAATGAGAACCCCAGCATTCAACATGCTACTTATATCTTCAGTAGTATCCCAGTTCTTGAATTAAGTATAAATTCAGATGAGTTATGTCTATATTTTTTTTATGGAAGCGGTAGAAATTAAAGGTCATTTTGCTACTTGGTTGATGCTAGCAAAAGATTCCCTTAACATGGTTGGAGCTAATTAATACCTAGTCAAATTTGAATGTTCTCTTTTTGTTATTCCCACAGATAATTTACACTGGCAATATTTAATATGTACTTTCTCCATTTTCAGTTTTCTTTGACATTTATCTGGGAAGGCATTCCATTTCTTATAATTTTATTTGAAATATTCTTTGGTATATCTCATTTTTCCTCACATAACCTACAAGTGCTTTTTGTAGGGTACGATAAAAGGGTGACCAGTTAGAAACTTTAGATTCTGATTCTTATGCCAGATTTTTTACAAATCTGATTTATAGGCCTTAATTCTTAAGTGTTCCTGAAAAGTTTTTGAACCAGTGTAGGCTATCCCTATAGCATCATAGTTTTTATTGTATATCTCATTGTTAAGAATATGAATATTTAAGAAACATCTTCAAGTTTTCATAATTTCAAAGACAGGGCAGTCAGTTAACTAACAAAGTTGAGTAGTTTGTGGCAGAGTTCATATGGCCTGCAAAGGTTAAAATATTTAGTATCTGGCCTTAACAGAAGTAGCTGCCAATCTTAGTTCTAGTTGATCAGACTCACATGGTTGGAATGATGATCTTTACTATCAAAACAAATAAGGTTAAACCCAATTGAGTCCTGCTGGTTTTTGGAAACCACTTGATGATTTTTCACTTTAAAGCATAGTACCAGAATAGAAGGACAAAACTGAGGTGGCAGCAATGGAGAGCGTCTTAAGTTTTCAAGACACAGTAGATCTTCTTGAGCATTTGCTCTGGGCAGCTCTTTAAGTGCAGCCTTTACCTTGCCCGCCACAGGAAAGCAGTTGGAAAGGAATTTTTGCACCTAACTTTACCTTATAATGTGTATATCTACCCATCCTTTCCTCTTGTCATTGCTGTATCTTATGTTCATGAAGCACTTTCTAATTCTCAGAGCCTTTTGATATACATTATCTCATTTATTTCCATCACAGCCATGTATGGTGGATAGAACAAGTATTACAATTCCATTTCATTGATAAGAAAACTGAGGTCCAGAGAACTTAATTGATTTGAGGAAAGCTACACCCCAGTCTTCCGATTTCTCAATTGTCTTCTCTAATGTTTTTTTGTGTTTTACTTTGATAGGACTCATTTCTTCACAAGAATCTATCCTAATTTGTTTTGCTTCTGCAAAGCTGCACTTGACTGGAAATCACCAAAAAAACCCAATAATGTTTATTTTTATTCAGATATATGTCCTATTATACTTAATTCAGCTTGGGTTATTTTTTTCTTAAAAGTACCTTTTTTGAAGTTGGGAGAGGGAAAAAATAGGGAAAAAAGTACCTTCTTTATTGCTTCTATCTTGTCTAAAACAACATCATGTGTACTCAGAATATTAATTTTTGTATAGCTGGTACTTTGTAGCTTACTTGGACTAAATTAAACTGCTAACTTAACACAGTTTGCAGTATTTGGATTGTTATGACTGTTCCCCTTTTTGTACTTTTCATCCTTAAACTTTTCACATTCTTTCTTCAAAACAAGGACGTGACATTTAATTTCCACATGCTGACAAAAGAACATTATACAAAATAATTTTTTTTTAGTCTGACATACAATCTTGGTTTAGTATATAGTTTCTGTCATAGGTTATTCTTGTCTTTCCCAAGATCTTGCTCCTGGGTTACACTTAAAAGTTCAGGAGTTGGCCAGGCGCGGTGGCTCACGCCTGTAATCCTAGCACTCTGGGAGGCCGAGGTGGGTGGATCGCTCAAGGTCAGGAGTTCGAGATCAGCCTGAGCAAGAGCGAAGACCCCGTCTCTACTAAAATTAGAAAGAAATTATCTGGACAACTAAATATATATATATAGAAAAAATTACCTGGGCATGGTGGCGCATGCCTGTAGTCCCAGCTACTCGGAAGGCTCAGGCAGTAGGATCACTTGAACCCAGGAGTTTGAGGTTGCTCTGAGCTAGGCTGACGCCACGGCACTCTAGCCCGGGCAAAAGAGTGAGACTCTGTCTCAAAAAAAAAAAAGTTCAGGAGCTTTTATAGTAATACTTTGTTAAGATCACTCACTTTTGAGGTTTTTGTTTTCTTTTTAATAGCAAGAGACATCCCACCTTATGCAAACTTTTGTGGTATTATGTAGAGTATATCCATTTTGTTAAAATTTAGATTTAGATCTACAGAAAGCATTTTATTTCACAGATTACTTAAGTGAATCTTAAGTATCAAATTACTTAAGTAATAATGACAAGCGATAGTGACATTATAGTTCAGATTAGATTGCCAGATACGTACCAGAATTTTGGACCTTTAATAAGTGGAAAAAAGGTATTTTTAAAATATTCTCTGAAAGAGCAATCAGATTTACTCTTGGTAGGTTAAAGATGGCAGATCGAATATAGATTTTCCTCGAATTCCTCTCAAAAGCTCACTCAAACAGAAATGAGCTCATTTTAAAAAGGAAAAGAAAGAAACCCACATGACCGATGAGATCAGGAGAGGAGACAATAGCAATAAAATTTTGCAAGCTGGAAAGTAGAGGAACAAATGGTAACTGATTTAACAGAACTGAGAAAGTTAAATTCTAAACTGACAGTGGGGAAAGCCAAGAAGTAACCCAGTCTACACAACTGAAAGCTCCAGGCACCTATGAAAGTGGGACCGAAAACAGGAGGGTTGGTTGAGAGTGTGTATTTAAGAATGATTTAAACCTACAGGTCCCCTCTCCAATTGCAAACAAGCTAGATCATTGCCCTGCTACTCACTGAAAATCAAAGGCTCATTCACTGGAGGAGTTAAAATGGGGTCTCTTGACAGGAAGACTGCATTGATAATGAGGACATTAAGGAAAATCTGTGTAAAGAATTCAGAGTGTTTGGGAGTTTGCCACTGTTACCTAGGGCAAGGATCAGTGAACTTCTATGGTAAAAGGCAAGATAGGAAATATTTTTGGCTTATGGGTCATATGGTCTCTGTCACAACTTTTCAACTCTGAGAAACAGCCAGGGACCGCATGTAATAAATAAATGGGTATGCCTGTGTTCCAGTAAAACTTTATTTACACAAATAGGCACCGGCCACATAGAGCCATAGTTTGCCAACCCTGACCACCACATTGACATTCCATTCATGTTCTTTCAGAACTAAGATGTTATAGATTATTGGCTTACTCCTGTATGTTTCTTGAATCTTCTGTCTGACATATGGAAGTTGCACTCTTTTACAGGAAGTTCGTGTCAGTATCAGCAGTTCACACATACAGAGGCACAACTACATGTGAACACTGGGCAACCAGCCATTCTGAGAAATTGAAAAATGAAAAAAGGGCCAGGTGCGGGTGTGGTAGCTCACGCCTGTAATCCTAGCACTCTGGGAGGCTGAGGTAGGAGGACCACTTGAGCTCAGGAGTTTAAGACCAGCCCGAGCAAGAGCGAGACCTCATGTCTACAAAAAACAGAAAAATTAGCTGGGCCTGTTGGCATGTGCCTGTAATCCTAGCTACTCCCCAGGTACTTGGGAGGCTGAGGCAGTAGGATTGCTTGAGCCCCGGAGTTTGAGGTTGCTGTGAGCTAGGCTGACACCACAGCACTCTAGCCTGGGCAACAGAGTGAGACTCTGTCTCAAAAAAATAAAAAATAAAAAAATCATGATTGGGTTGGGTTTGGATAATCTCCAATTCCTACCCCGGCTCCCGTAACAGAATTTAATTTCTTAATTTAGTCCTTTAGTTTCTTTAGCAATTTATGTATCCCTGTTTGTATTAATATCACTTGTGTACACATGTATCTCCCCAGTTACATTGTGATTTCTTTTAGGGCAGGAGCTATATTTTATTAGTCCTGATTTCTTAGCCCCAGCACAATACCTGGTACATAAGAGATGCTTAATAAATGTAAGTATGAAGTATCGTAACAAGTCCAGAAGCCACATGTTATAGATGATAATTTTATCAATGGCCAATACATTGGTTAAATCACCCCATAGGTCTTTACAGGAATTGCAGAAGAAGCAGTCACTTCCTATATTTAGGTATTTTCTTTTTCAAAAAAAATCTAAAGTGCTAATGAGAATTTATTACTTTAGGTGATTGATGAGATTTATCGTGTGTTGAGATATGTCAATTCTACCAGAGCCCCTCAACGAGCTCATGAAGTACTTCAAGAATTAAGGGATATTTCTTCCATGGCAATGGAATACTTTGATGAAAAGATTGTTCCAATTCTAAAGAGGAAATTACCTGGATCAGATGTGTCTGGAAGACTCATGGGCTCTCCTCCAGGTATCTCTTGTTTATAATATATTCACTTTATAATAATGTCTGTACGTAGTTTCAGAACTTGCTTCCTTTTTTTTTCCCCACTTAACCATATATCTCGAACTTCTCTGTGTCAATAAATATTTATTTGCAACATCACTTAATGACAGAATGGATTATAGATTAGAACTGTTAGGAACATTTGTTGTTTCTAGTTTTACAATATTTAACCTATACTCTGAGAAGAATCTGAATAATCTTATGGCTAAATCTTTGCACATATCCATAAGTATTCACTTATAAAAAATTTGTTAGAAGTAGAATTGCTGAGTGAAAATTTATATATAGATGTTCCTTGGCTAACAATGGGATGCCATTCAGATAAGCCCTTTGTTAGTTGAAAATATTGTAAATCAGGCCGGGCGCGGTGGCTGACGCCAGTAATCCTAGCACTCTGGGAGGCCGAGGCAGGTGGATCGTTTGAGCTCAGGAGTTCGAGACCAGCCTGAGCAAGAACGAGATGCCGTCTCTACAAAAAATAGAAAGAAATTAGCTGGACAACTAAAAATATATAGAAAAAATTAGCCTGGCATGGTGGCGTGTGCCTGTAGTCCCAGCTACTCGGGAGGCTGAGGCAGTAGGATCGCTTGAGCCCAGGAGTTTGAGGTTGCTGTGAGCTAGGCTGATGCCACGGCACTCTAGCCCGGGCAACAGAGTGAGATTCTGTCTCAAAAAAAAAAAAAAAAGAAACTATCATAAATCAAAAATGCATTTAATGCACCTAACCTACTGAACATCATAGCTTAGCCTGGCCTACGTTAAACGTGCTCAGAACACTTACTTTAGCCTGCAGTTGGGCAAAATCATCTAACAGAAAGCCTGTTTTATAATAAAGCATTGACTGTCTCATGTAATTTATTACTGAAAGTGAAAAACAGAATGGTTGTATGAGTACTCAATGTGCAGTTTCTACTGAATGCATATCACTTTTGTAACATTGTGAAGTCAAAAATATCCTAAGTCAAACCATTTCAAGTTGGGGACCATCTATCTGTATGTTCTGTTTATATTTCTGATGAGTTAATTCATTTTTTAAAACAAATAGATAAAACCCAAAAAATTTTTGCATGGGAATATTCAGTGAATTCAGTGTCTTAATGCTGCTTTAAAAGACAGGACTTCATCTGTGGTAGCTATTTCGCAAAAGAGCTTAGAGATTTCAGCCCCTATCCTGCTAAAAGACTAAATTATTCAGTGGCTCAACTCTTACTTTAAGTTAGGAAGAAACATTTAGTAAAACTTCTTGTTTTGTTCAGATTAGTTAACTCCCTGTAATACTCAGCGGGGCAACTGAGTGGCTCTCTGTAGTTTAATAATAAAGCCTACACATCTCATTGTTAATGTATCTATTATTTATTGAGTACCTATTATGCGCACAGCACTGCGCTGTGTCTTGTGGAGACTAAAAAGAAGTGTAATACGTGGTGTCTGCTTTCAAGGATCTTACTATTTCAAAAGGTAAGACATATCCAGACTCAGAGTTAAATTATCATAGGAAGGAGAAATGTTTTAAGGCAGTGTCCACCTAAATGCCAGATGAGTAGCCAAGACAAAATCTTAAAGTAGATAATATCACCGTGGCTGATCTTCATATAAGGCTTGGTGTGCGAGTAGAAGTTGGATAAGGATACGCAGAAAGGGAAGAAAGAATGTGTCAGTCAAAGAAAATATAATTATTTAGATATGCAAGGAGAAAATTAGCATGATGGGTTTAGGGTATGAATGGATCCATCTGGTTCTTTTAGAAAACCTTCAATAGATAAGGTTAAAAAAAAAAAGATAGGTTCCTAGTTTTAAATGGCGATTTTTATGCCCATGTTACATTTTGATTATTCCGAAAAGAGAACAGGTCCAAAGCCTTACTGCACCATGTCAGAAATTCTTCACAATCACAATGTGTGATGCAACCCACTGCTTGATAGAGTCTCCTACTGTTTGGCTCAAGTTGGAGCCTTTGCCTATATAATTAAGTGCAAAGTAAACTTACGAACATGATACAGGTTGAGTATTCTTTCTTTATCACAAATTCTTGGGAGCAGAAGTGTTTCCAATTTCAGATTTTTTAGGTTTTCGAATATTTGTATCACAGTTGCTATTTGAGCGTCACTAATTCAAAAATCCAAAACGCTCCAGTGAACGTTGCCCTTGTACATCACATCAGCACTCAAAAAGTCTTGCATTTTGGAGCATTTTTCACATTTTTTGGATTAGGGATGGTTAACCTATAGGTCTGTACTTTAACTTGAATATTTATCTTTATTTATGTGAATAAGATAGAAAATAATTCTAATTTTACTATTTGTATTCTTCCTAGGTCCTAAAAATGTTCTATAATATTTTAAATCCAAGTTTATGCCATTATGTACTTCTTCATTTTCTGGCATTCTCCGCATGGAGCAGGAGAATCAGAATTCAAACTCATTAATAGTTAAAACAATGTGTCTGATTAACCTATTAGACCAAGTGGATTGCAAAGAAGAAATTATCAAAAGTCGATATTATAAGCATATCCCATTTTAAAATAAGTTTAGGTATTATTGGTAGGGAAACATTTTAAGTGATTGACCCTTTTAAACTATTTCTCCACAGTTCCAGGACCATCTGCAGCCCTAACAACAATGCAGCTCTTCTCCAAGCAAAACCCTTCAAGACAAGAGGTTACCAAACTCCAGCAGCAGGTTAAAACAAATGGTGCTGGCGTGACTGTTCTCAGGCGTGAAATTTCTGAGCTTCGCACCAAAGTGCAAGAACAGCAGAAACAGCTTCAAGACCAAGATCAGAAACTGCTAGAACAGACCCAGATCATAGGTGAACAGAATGCACGGTTGGCAGAGCTGGAACGCAAACTACGAGAAGTAATGGAAAGTACAGTGGGGAACTCCTCAGGGTCTGGACAGAATGAGGAGTCTCCTCGGAAACGAAAAAAGGCCGTAGAAGCCATAGACTCTCTTAGGAAATCTAAACGTCTTCGGAATAGAAAGTAAATTGGAATGTGGTTCTAGCTCCAGAGGAAGACATGGCTTAGTGGCTTAAGCAGTTACGCATTATCAGGGTACTGCGAGCAACATGGTGTCCCCTAAGGCTTCTAGGCTTTCAGAACACAACTCGAACTCTTAACCATTGGGACATTCTTTTCCTGCTTCTCCTGGTTGAACTGATGCACAGGATCTTTTTGCTTTGCAATAGATTTGTACTAACCAGACCTGTTCTATCATGTTTTGAGGAGTTAACTTTTTTCTGTGCAGATAATGTTTAAAGTAAGTTAATTTGTTTCTGCATATATGCACATTACGTAAGGATCTTAAACCCAGTCTTGACAGACTAGAAGTTAAGTTTAATACAGAAAATGTCCTGTTCACTTGAAAGAAAAGATCTACTTTTTAAATGGACACTATCTTTTTTTGGTTTTTTTTTTTAACGTCTTTTTGTTACAAGTGACCTTTGTCTGGAATGTCTGAAGAGTAATTAATGCTTTTTGGTATTGAAGTAATGGGTAACTAAAACGGACTTCCATAGTACTGACTGTAGAAGGAGCCTCTACAGTATTGACTATATATTTTTATAAACTACTGGCAAGGGACTTATCCAGTTGTTATATACATGTTTTCAATTCTCTTTTGGGGCCATGTCCTACATTTGCATGGATGGATGCATGTGTTGCCTAGTCAACTCACTTAAAAAGCTCTTGCACTGGTATTGATCTTGAACCTCTATACTTCTCCACTTTTTACAGCAGCATCTTAGTTTATTTAAGCGCTTAACATCTTCCACCACAACAGCTTGCCTCTAGAGGAGGAATTGTTAGTCCGTTTGACCTCCAGTATTATAGAAACAAGAGACTCTTTAAAGCCCATTGCTTTATCTATTCTCTGTAGGGTTCAGGTACACTGGCTAAGGCAGAACCCCAAATTCCAAGGCTCTTTTTATCAATAGTGGACCTCTGGGAGCTAGTACTGTGCGTCACTTACCACCGTGTGTGCTCGTTGATCAGATATGAGTAGGGGACCCAACTTATGGGATGTAGTTTTGCCACTGAAGGAAAAGTTCATTGAAGAAAATCGTACATGAAAAAAGCATTTTGATTGTTTCATTTCTGGGGGATGACCTGAAGAAAGCTTTTTAATATTAATTTCAAGGTTTTCTTATCCTACAACTTTAAACAAAAGTTTTAATTTCATTTGCACTCCTGTTTTGAGCTGGTAACTGGAAAAGCATGTCTTGCACTGTTCAGCCTTCTGAGTGGTCACTTTAACAACCTCCAAGTTGTGTACAGTGGTTGCTTTCCCCGGCTATATATTTTTTGAGACATTTAACTATCACTGTCCTGGTTTTATTTTAATGTACTAAATTATGTAGTTATTTGACTGTTAAGTTCTTTTAAACAACTGTTGCCATGGGCTTCAGTTATTTAAAGCAAATTTAGATATACTATAGAAAATTATCCCTTTCCAGGTGGGAGTTTAACACCTGTATAAAACCTAAGGTTTTGGTAAGTACCTTAGTCAAATAAAAGCACAAGGTTATCACCTTTTTTATCCGTCCAACATGACATGCTTATGCATCCTTTAGATTAACCTCACCAAATGAAACTTTTTTCTATCCATTTTTAATTATTGTCCTTATATAATATTGTCCTTAGGTTTTGATCAATTCTATGTCTAACTTTGAAATTCCATTTACAATGTAGTATGTTTTCAATGAAAAACCATAAAGTAACATCCAAGTGTTTCATGGTTTGTTGGGACGATAATTTTAAAATAAAACAATTTCCAAAAAACATTTGTCAGCCAAGGTCATCCATAAAAGTCCCCGTCTGGAACTCATTTTCTCAGCAGTTCTCATTTTTTTAATCATAGGATTTAGCCATATTATCATAACTTTGGAGGAGGCCTACTAGAATACCCAAGGCCTTTAATAGTCTGCTTTTCTGGTAATAGGAATACTTTTTTTTTTTTTTTTTGAGACAGAATCTCACTCTGTTGCCCGGGCTAGAGTGCCATGGCGTCAGCCTAGCTCACAGCAACCTCAAACTCCTGGGCTCAAGCGATCCTACTGCCTCAGCCTCCCGAGTAGCTGGGACTACAGGCATGTGCCACCATGCCTGGCTAATTTTTTCTATATATATTTTTAGCTGTCCAATTAATTTCTTTCTATTTTTGGTAGAGACGGGGTCTCGCTCTTGCTCAGGCTGGTCTCGAACTCCTGAGCTCAGAACCATCCACCCGCCTCGGCCTCCCAGAGTGCTAGGATTACAGGCGTGAGCCACCGTGCCCGGCTGGAAGACTTTTTTTTAAAAGTATAAAAGTCTGTGTTTACAGGTTTACAAACTATGATCCTTCTGCATCAAAGGGATATAGCCTCAGATTATGTCTTTAATAGTTGTTAATGAATTGTTAGGTTTCCTGAATTTCTTTTTAAACTACATCTAGATATCCTAGATGTATGTATAGTCTTCCATTAGTTAACATGAGTATATGGCTTTCAAAAATAAGCAGTCACACTATTAGAAGGTAGATACTCTGTTCCAAAATCCAGATTTTTACAGCATACACTTGTCATCACCTGTCCATGAAGCTAATGAGTTGCACGTGTTAATACATGAATGTTCCATATAGTAGGAGAATAAAGCATTGCAGTTCAGTTGTTCAAGTCTTAAATCTTAGACTAACTAAAACACGTTAGGGTATTGTCTTCATTTATTAGGACAGTTATTCGAGAGCTGTTCTGCTTGCTAATGGATAGCATAATGGTATTTAAGGCTTAACAAATCACAAATTATTTTGATCAGCTAAAACTGACGTATGTTAACAGGAAAACTGTAAATCTCCTGAGAGAGCCAGCCTGCCCTGCATTTTACATGTTATTTAAATGCTGTGTGTTAACATTGTGTTGTCCTAATGCAACATTTCTTAAAGTATTCCCATTGTCTTCCTTGGCTGTTTTTCAGAGAAGACTTCTCTATTTTAATGGGTCACATATAAATTTATTGTGGTACAACACTACACACATGGATAAAAATGTGAAAAGGCGTGTATAACAAATGAAGAGGACTGGCCCCACATCCAGCCCCAAGCGGATCCTCTGCTTATGTCTCACTTGGACTTGGCTTGCTTGGTTTTCACATATTCTGAGGTTATAGAACCTGTTTTTGAAACTCCTCTTTTGATGTACAGAGCCTGGAAATAATGGGGCAAACACAAATGTATTCAGAATAATTATACTGTTTTAAAGACTATTGGGGTGCCATCAAGTCTAAAGCCACTGGTTTTGGAAGCAACTTTTTTTCTGTAAAACGTGTTTTTTGGAGTACTGAACCTTATAGGGGTTTGCCTTAATCTCTATTGAGTAGTTTCAAGTTGTATGCGCTATTATTCTATGTGTTAAAATGTTAAAATATTCTATGTAGCCCCAAAGGTGGGTAAAACAGAGTATAAGTAATGCCTAAATAAATAAGCTAAAAGGTGTCACTACAGCTGGATTTTCGAGAGAAAATGGACATATAAAAATAGGCTATGTGTAATAAAAATAATGGCACCTTAAGATTGCACTATTTTATGCATTATTTTATATGCCATTTCATAGCCTGCACTTTAATCTCCAAAGAAACAACGTGTGATGTCCCAGTTGTTCCTTATTATTAATAAACATTTTCTTAAGACAGGGCACTTAATTCTATTTTACTATACTGAACTAGTTTCTTGAAGGTGGATTCCTTTTTTGAGTTCTCTATTTCCTTAGCCATAATATTTTCTAGGATCTGGGAACTCCCTATCTTATCTATTTCCAACAGCATATGACTTTTATTTAATGTAATGTAAATCTCATACTTGGTGATCAGCACATTCTTATATCCTGCTCTAGCAATGAGTACCCATTTATTACACTTACCAAATCCTCTACAAATATATGCTGTGAGTAAGATTTGAAGCCAGGAATAAAAAGCATTCAGAAAGGAAACGTCCTGTATGATACAGTCTCTTGGAAATGGCTGATTCTAACAAGAAACCCAATTTGATATGCTGTCCAATTCTTTGATTTGGGATCTATCTGAATTGCTTTGGTATACAAAAGGTTAAGTGAAAACTATTTTAAATTTCTATAGCCTGCCATATGAGGTGAATTATTTTCAAAAAATACTAAATTAATCTATAAAATGAGACTAGCAATTGCTGCCTACTATGGTTTTAATTTCAATAGCAATACAGTTGTATTGGTGATAAATATGACAGATTTAAGTAATGTTCTTTTTGCAAATTCCTAAGAATCTTGGTTAAATTTCTGAAGTTCAAAAATCCAAATTTTTTCTATTGTGTCTGAAGAGAACTGTGAGATTTAGAACCATATTGGTAATCTAGAAGGTTCATTGCCAAAGTATACCGGTCCATATTCAAAGCTATACCAAAAGGTTAGAAGTGTTTAAAATTCCTTTATGTGGTACCATGTCTGTTTACCTATGCTTATGAGCAATGATAAATTATTAGTTTACCTTCTGGAATTTTAATTGTTATAACCTAATCAATCATTGGAAAGTGAAAATCACCTCCAGGTCACACAACAGGGTACGTAAATAAATGTGTTGTTACCAGTGCTACTTGTTTTCTTTGTATTTCATGCACAAAAGAATATGGAGCTCTGTTGCCAACATACCATATTAACAGCTACTGTCTTCTGCAGCACCGTATTTACTGTGTGTTTTACACATGTTGTGGTCCTCACAGCCACCCTGTAAATCAGAATTTACCCTCCTTGGAGAAAGTTGAACTCAGGCCAGGTAACCTGTCCACAGTGTTATACATGGAAGTGACTTAAGTGGGATTTGACTCAGACCTACCTGCCTCCGAAGCTCATGAACTTCCTCCTGCACCAACTCCTAAAAAAGCTGGGGACAGTGAAATTCTAAACTTCGTGTAAGGATGATCATTCCATACATCCACTAGATGCAGTCAGTGCCAGAATCACTAATGCTAAGAGAGCAGCATGGGGAAGGAGCCCAACACCAAGAAAAAGCTGGGCTTGTGGGAAGCAACTTTTAAGGGTTTTTGGCAGTGGATTCACACTAGGTGTGCAGGTAGACAATGTTTTAAGGCTTCTAGAACCTGTAACCTTAACTAAGAGGCAATCCTAGCAGTAGATGTGGTCTGAGGCCACTAACAGGTCTAAAGTCACCTTACTATAATATATGCCTTTGCTCTGCCAGGGAAGAATACTGGTTCTCTTCAAAATTTCTTCCAGCTCCAAAACTAAATACTCAAAATTTTAATGAAATAAAATCATATAAATCAATTTCACCAATTTCTTAAAGGCGTAACCATGATATAGAATTACTGAAAACAAATTCTCTGGGGAACAACAAACTTCTCTAATAAGTGCTGTAACCCCATCCTTTCCACAACTTAGATGTTCAGAAAAGATCACATGTAACTTTATGCTGAAGGGTGAGGGTGACAGCAGTGGTATCAATTGTCTCAACACCATCTCTGCATTCTAGTCATTCAGATAACATAGCCCAGAAAAATAAAGGCAGCTGCTGTGTAGACCAGTCTTCAGAAGGTAGATCAGGGTGGAAATCTTTATTTTCATATTCTCCAGGTGGCTAAGTTGCTGTGTAATACATTACATTGGTAGACAACCAGGATCTTGACCAGTATTCTTGCTTTTTCTTTTCTTTAAAAAAAAAATCCTTTATGAACTTCCTCGTGTGAACTCCTGAAATGATTCTTACAGGCTCCATTAAAGATAATGTTCTTTCCAGAAAAGTGTGTCTCAATTTGCTGGGATACATTCCTCTGGTTTTTGGTGAATCATTTATTTCCTCAAAGCAAAATTAAAGTGCCAGGCATGGTGGCCAGGTGTGGTGGCACCCGCCTGTAGTCCCAGCTACTTGGGAGGCTGAGGCAGGAGGATCCCTTGAGCCCAGGAGTTGGAGGTTGCTGTCAGCTAGGCTGATGCCACGGCACTCTAGCCCAGGCAACGCAGTGAGACTCTGTCTAAAAAAAAAAAAAAAAAAAAAATTAGAGTAAATTGTAGAAAGCAAAAGTTGAAGTGGTGAGCAAAAAATACAAATAACTAGAAAGGAAATGCAAATGAAGGATGAACTTCCCAAAATTCAGTAAATTCTCTTCCTAGAAACACAACTAAACACTTTTCAACTTTCTCAACTTTTCTTTTGTGTGCTTTTAAATTTTTTCCCCCTTTGAATTGGACAAAAGTCAATTTTGAATGAACTGATTTGTGTTTGTAAAGCGCCAATGTAAATAGTAAAATTGGCTCCAGGAATGTAAGACCTAAGGTGGGCCATTCTGTGTTAAGATAAGGAACACCCCTCCCTTTTTAAGGCCAAGCAAAAGAGGATTCCTCGGTGGGGGTGGGGGCGCAGCAGATGGGGGAGAATAGCAGGGATGGGGGGGCCAGACTGCTCTGTAGACAACCAGTTTCTATAACCCTAGGCACTGCTGTAGCTGCCTTCCACTCCCAAAGCAGTGCTGAAATGCTGCTTGTGTCCACCTCGTAAGAGGACAGAATGAATGCCAAGGGATAACAGAGTGCCCAGTACATGCTAAGCACGTAATAAACAGTGCTGGTATCTACAGATGTAGACACGGCTATGCAGAGATACAGATGTGTATACACGCACACATACTCCACAGGTGGAGGGATGCACGTGTGCTTGGGCTCCAAATGCAGCTGTTGAAAGAGTTGACAGTGCATTGGCTGGCTGCACGGGTTTACTTCAGTCCCTGCTCTAACACATTTAAATATTTAAGTGTGTGTGCATGTGTGTGCATGCGCACCTCCTGTGGGGTGTTTATTTTCAGTCCATCCTAACTTTGTCATCAATTAGAATCCTAGAGCAAAAAAAAGCCTTGGAGATGATTTAAGTAATTGAAGTGTCCCTGAAGTAACAGGGATTTGCATAAGGCCACACACACTTTGATAACAGGAATTCACAGGACATTTTGCACTTCCCCATATGGCCTTGTAAAGAGCCACAGAGGAGAAAACCAGTTCTTGGAGTGCTCCTCTGCCTGGGGCTGGGGGGCATGAAAGAAGGAAGGGGGACCTTGGGCTGGGACTGGTAGAATGAAAAGAAGAGCCTCTCCAAAACTCCCTGCACCTTCAGATGCAGCTTAGGGTGAGGGTGAAGCTTACACGCTCTGGAACCTATACATGGGCTCCTTATCCCAGCTCTACCATTACCAGCTTGGGACTCCATGTCTCTGAGGCTCGTTTTCATCATTTGTAAAATAGTTCCTACCTCATAGGGTTACTGCAAAAATGAAAGAATCTCACCATCAGTCTCAGCACCTGGGACAGTGTGTGCTTCACAAATGTTCTATTATAACAAATTGTTTCTGGTAGAAGGAAGACTAATTTCACACAGCGCGCACAAAGCGCTTAGGTGAGTTTTCATGCTGTAGATTTTTCTCTCTTGTAAAAAAGCACAGAAGTTCCCTGTAGGGCATTGCCTCTTGCAGTGTGGCCCATGGGTCCACAGCCTCTGAATCACCTAGGAGCTTCTTTGGAATGGAGAATCTCAGGCCTCCTTTCAGAATCAAACTCTGCATTGTAGCAAGATCACCAGGTTTGTCCCACAGCAGCACTTCTCACATTAACATCTGAGAAGTGCTACTATGGGACAAATTTGTTATTTTGCAACTAAATGCTATATAACTCTTAGCTCCTCATCTTTGTAACATTAACAAAGAAAATGGAGAGGGGCGGGGGAGGGGAAGAGGGAAGAGGGGAAAAGAGAGGAGAAAATTAAAAAGTTGCCACGTCCCAGAGACAGCTATTTGAGACCAGCAGAGGTCATGACCATCGGCCAACCCCAGCAAAAAACAACTTCATCACCTTTGGTGTCATCAAGGAAATTTCTATTAAAATTCCCAGCAGCATTAGACCAGTCACTAGCATTTGAGAAGAAAGAAACTATAAAAAATATCAAAGTATCTACTAAGGAGATGGGTTTCATAAATTGTGATATATCCTCACAATGGAATACTAACCAGGTTTAAAATGAGAACATTCTTTATATGCTAATATGGAAAGATCTCCAGGAATGCTAAGGGAAATAACAAACTGCAGAACAGTAATACAGTACATTAACATTTGGGTAAAAAAAAAAAAAGAGAGAAAAATAATATCTCAGGCACTGGTTGACAACATTTTTGGTCAATAATGGACAGCATACATGACAGTGGTCCCATGGCATTATAATACCATATTTTTACTGTACCTTTTCTATATTTAAATATGTTCACATACACAAATACTTACTGTTGTGTTACAGCTGCCTACAGGATTCAGTACGGTCACATGCTTTACATGCTTAGGAGAAGCAGGATGTCCCATGCAACCTAGCATGCAGTAGGCTATACCATCTAGGTTTACTTAAGCACATTCTATGATGTTCACACAATGAAGAAATCACCTAACAGTGAAATTCTCAGAAAGCATCCCTGTTATTAAGTAAATCACGATTGTATTGCTATCTGGTCACATGAATATACATAAACAAACTCTAGAAAAATGCACCAGGAATTCATAACAGCAGCTATAATTTGGAGTTGGACAACAAACAAGGGGAACAGGAGTCAGGATCACCAGACGTGTTTTGTATCTTTTTCTATTTTTGAACCATGGAAATGTATTACCTATTGAAAATTTAAACTAATTGCTATAGACTAAAAGTTTGTGTTCCCCCAAACTTCCTATGTTGAAGCCTAATTCCCAAGATGAGGACAGCAGGAGATGAGGCCTTTGCGAGGTGATTAGGTCATGAGGGTGGAGCTCTCAGGAATAGAATTAATGACCTTATAAAAGAGGCCCAAGAAAGCTCCTCCACCCCTTCTGCCATGTGACGTTATAACCGGAAGATGGCCATCTATGAACCAGGAAGCAGACCCTCAGCAGATACTCACTCTGCCAGTGCTGTGCTCTTGGGCTACCCAGCCTCCAGAACCGGGAGCAATACATCTCTGTTGTTTACAAGCCACCCAGGCTATGGCAATTGGTACAGCAGCCCAAATGGACTGAGACATTAGCAAAAAGAAAACACAAGTCATGTTCTTCCTTGGAAAACAGGACACATTTGCTGTCACTGAATCTTAGCCCAATTGATGTCAGTAATGATGGTGGGGAAAGGTGGAGAGAAAAATAAAGGACGTCAAAGTAACTCATAATGTTGTCCTCATCTTTTTTAGTATCATTATTGGGGAACAGATTAATAAAATGAAGCATACTCATTTTTAGTTTGCATTTCTTTAATTTGACCAATATAACATACCCAGTAACCACCATCACGATCAAGATACAGGATGTTTTCATCACCCCAAATGGTTCACTTTGATTCTTCCTAGTAGATCCCTATTGACCCCAGCCTCAGACAACCAATGACCTGCTTTCTATCGCTATACAGTAGGTATGCCTTTTCTACAGTTTCATATAAAAGGAGTCATATAGGACATATTCTTTTGAGTAAGTCTCCTCTCGTTCCGCATAATGTTTTTGAGATCCATACATGCTGATGATGTATGTCTTTGTATTTTGTTCCTTTGTATTGCTAAGCAGTCTTCTACCATGTGAATATACTGTAATTTGCTTATCCTGGCATCTTCTCACGGATATGTGAGTTGTTTCTAGCTTTGGGCGTGCCATTATAAGTAAATCTGCCATGAACAGTCACGTCCCAGTGTTTATGTGAATATGTGTTTTCGCTTCTCTAGGGAAAGTACCTAAGTGTGGGATGGCTGAGTCATATAGACAAGTGTATGTCTAACTTTATAAGAAACACCAAACTGCTTTTCAAAAGGATTGGAACATTTCACATTTCTATCAAGAATATATAAGGATTCCATCCTTATCAAAATTTAGTATTGTCAGTATATATTTGTTTAAATTTTAGCCATTATAGTGGATGTGTGGTGGGCTTTCACTGTGGTTTAAATTTGCATTTCTCTGACGACTAATGATGATAAGTAGTTTTTCATGTGCTTATGATATGACAAAAGCCATATTCCAAAAATGTGATTCTGTGGTCTTTTTCTACAACAGTGCACACTGCCCAGGCCAAGAAACAGGAATGACAGATCCCAGAAGTCCTGTGGGCTCCTCCAAGATCACATCTCTTCCCTTCCCTCCCATCCTGAATTTGGTGTCATCATTTTCATGTTTTTTGTTAGAGTTTTTAGCAGCTATGTGCCAAACAAAAATGCAGCCAATAGTGTGCTTATAAATGTTTTACAACAGGCTTGCAGGGGAGGGACGAGGCCATGATGTGCAGGAATCACTGATTTCTGTGGTATGAATACTCCTATTACGGCCAATTTCAAGGTACCAATGTGATGTCCACTGACTCACAAATTCTTGATGATTTCGAAATCTGTTCTCACAAGCTAGCTCCAAGACATCACTGTTGACAATTGCAAGATCTTGGGAGTGTAGTGTTGCGATCACAGCTCATTGCAACCTCAAACTCCTGGGCTCAAGGGATCCTACTGCCTCAACCTCTCAAGTAGCTAGGAGTACATGTGCACAACCATGCCTGGCTAACTTTTTTATATTTGTAGAGATGGGGTCTTACTATGTTATCCCAGCTAGTCTCAAACCCCTGTGCTCAAGGGATCCTACTGCCTCAACCTCTCAAGTAGCTAGGAGTACATGTGCACAACCATGCCCGGCTAACTTTTTTATATTTGTAGAGATGGGGTCTTACTATGTTATCCCGGCTAGTCTCAAACCCCTGTGCTCAAGGGATCCTTCTGCCTTGGCCCGCCAAGGTGCTGGGATTGTAGGCGTAAGCACCATGCCGTGCCAGCTACAAGATTTTCACAAAAACATATTTAAAGAACATACAATAAAAGCAATTTTTGTTATTTATTTATTTATTTATTTATTTTTGAAACAGATTCTTACTCTGTCACCCAGGCTAGACTGCAGTAGCATCATACCTCGCTGCAACCTCAGACTCCTAGGCTCAAGCCATTCTCCCGCCTCAGCCTCCCAGAGTGCTAGGATTATAGGTGCCTACCACCACACTCAGTTAATTTTTCTTCTTTCAGTAGAGACAGGGTCTCACTCTTGCTCAGGCTGGTCTGGAACTCTTGACAAGCTCAAGTGATCCTCCCACTTTGGCCTTCCAGATTGCTGGGATTCACCAGGCGTGAGTCACCATGCCTGGCCCGATAAAGCAATTTTCTAAAAAAACTGTACTGCCAAAGGTTTATTTAAATTAATAATATTTCAAATTTCCCAATCCTTCCTCAGTGTGTTGGGTTAAATGAGGTGCCTCTAAGTGAAAGAGTCCCAGTTTCTATTAATAATCATTTGATAAGCTGGATACAGCTTTTCTGCTATACTTCCCAGATACTGGGAAGAGGATATTGCTTAATGAATGGGTAACAAACACTTTGGCAACCCGAGTGGTTTCCCATTCTTTACTTTCAACAAATTTATAAAGAAATTAAGTGAATTATCCGCTGAGAGATCATTAAAAATAATTTTATCTTATTTTTTAGTGACAGGGTCTCTGGCTGGGCACAATGGCTCCAGTCTCTAATCCTAGCACTTTGGAAGACCAGAGCAGGAGAACTGTTTGAGGCCAGGGTCTCACTCTGTCCTCCAGTCCCTGGTGTAATCATAGCTTACTGTAACCCCGAACTCTTGGGTTCAAGTGATCCTCCTGCCTCAGCCTCCCAAGTAGCTGGGACTACAGGCGGGCACCACCACAGCTGGCTAATTTTTTAATTTTTTGTAAGGATGTGGTCTTGCTATGTTGCCCAGGCAGGTCTCAAACTGCTGGCCTCAAGTGATCCTCCCACTTTAGCCTCACAAAGTGCTGGGATTACAGGTGTGAGCCTCCATACCTGGCCCTAAAAGTAATTTTTAACTTAGTGCATTATGAGATTTATGAAAAGTTAAGGAATTGACAACATTGGTATGATAAAACTGCCATTTTCTTTTACTTATTTATATAAACATGGTTTCTCAATCCTTACACCTATGAAAATGACAAATAAGAACTATTTGCACTGTCTCAAATTACTGTTAGACATTTAGCCACAGAAAAGTGAGCACACTTGAAAAAAATAATTGTAACTTAACCAGAACCTATAAATAACTCAAGCAAATCAGCAAGAAAAAAATCAAATAACCCATTACAAAGTGAGCAAAAGACATGAAAAGAAACCTTTCAAAAGAAGACAGACTAATGGCCAATAAACATGAAAAAATCCTCAACACCTCCAGTCATTAGGGAAATGCAAATCAAAATCACAATGAGATATCACCTAACTCCAGTGAGAGTGGCTTTTATCAAAAAGTCCCAAAATAACAATGCTTGCATGGATGCAGAGAGATAGGAACACTCATACACTGCTGGTGGGGATGCAAACTAGTACAACCTCTATGGAAAGTAGTATAGAGATACGTCAATGAACTAGAAGTAGACCTACCATTTGATCCAGCAATCCTACTACTGGGTTTTTACCCAAAGGAAAAAAGGACATTTTATAAAAAAGACACCTGCACCTGAATGTTTATAGCAGCACAATTCATAATTGTAAAGATGTGGAAACAACCCAAGTGTCCATCAATCCATGAGTGGATTAATAAAATGTGGTATATGTATATATACCATGGAGTTCTACCCAGCCATAAAAAAAATGGTGAACTAATACCTCTTGTATTAACCCGGATGGAACTGGAGACCATTCTTCTAAGTGAAGTATCGTAAGACTGGAAAAACAAACACCACGTGTACTCACCATTAAATGGGAACTAATCAATCAACACTTATGTGCACCTATGGAAATAACACTCATCAGAAATCAAGCAGGAGGAAGAGGTGAGGAGGGGATGGGTAAATTCATACCTAACAGGTATGCTAACGTTGACTCGAATGGTACAAAAGCAATTTATGTAACCAAACATTTGTACCCCCGTAATACTCTGAAGTAAAATTTTTAAAAAAATCAAATAAATGAAAAAGGAAAAATCTATGTGGAAAAACACATTGATTTCAAAAGCATGTCTGCCCACATCCAAAACTACTTATTCTGAGATTTCCTAATATCATTGAGGCCTATTAGGATTCACCATGGCTTTTAACTGCAGACTGGATAGTGTCTTTCCAGCTTAACTGGTATGTTTGCCTCAAAGCATATTACTTGGCAAGAGTGAGGACAAGATGTGAAAGCTAGATAACCCATTAAGAATTTTTTTTAACTCTAAAGCATTTTATTTATGCTTCTTTTGGTTTACGTTCTTGTACACACACATTAAGAACTTTTAAAAGTCCAAAGTAGCAGGATCGATGCCCTCATTCTCCACAAAAGAAAAATAATAAATACTAAAAGTCCAAACTATAGAAGTGTGTCATGTCTAGATATAATTAAAATAGTTATCAAGCCCCGCAACAATCTTGTAGCTCAAATACTTTTCTTTAGAATGTCAAAATCCACATTTTTCCCCCAAAATCTGCATTTTTTCAATTCAAATGTGAAAGACACAAAGGGATTTAAGGAAAAAATTCCTTCCCAACCCTCTCCCCTAGACTCCTACTTACTCTCTTACAATGTAACCATTTCTTGGGTGTGTTTCTAAACATATTTTATGCACTTCCAAGGAAACTCCAATAGTCTCCTTCCCCCCATACCTGGTATTTTGCATTTATTAGTAGGTTCTGGTCAATTCACATTAATACATAAAGAACTTCTGCATTTTTAAAGTGGTGCCATAGTATAACATTGTAATGGTTAACTGCATGTACCATAATTTATTTGTTTTTGGTTTAAGGTTTTGTGTTTTTTTCTTTTGAGACAGGGTCTTGCTCTGTCACCCTGGCTAGAGTGCAGTGGCATCATCCTGGCTCACTGTAAGCTCAAACTCCTGGGCTCAAGCCATCCTCTGCCTCAGCCTCTTGAGTAGCTGGGACCACAGGCTCTGGCCACACCAGCTAATATTTTTTCTATTTTTAGTAGAGACTGGTCTTGGGTCTCGCTCTTGCTCAGGCTGGTCTCCCTGAACTCCTGAGCTCAAGCAACCCTCCCGCCTTGGCCTCCCAGAATGCTAGAATTACAGGTGTGAGCCACGGAGCCCACAGTACTTTAACTGTTTTTTTTTTTTTTTTGGTTTTGGTATGAATCTCTAAAAGGTGATAACTCTTAAAAAAACACTGTAACCATAATACTATTATCATGCTTAAGAAATCAACAATAATTTCTTAATATCTTCATATCCAATTGATATTTGAGTTAAATTATTTCATGTCAATGTTCTTAAATTTGACTATTGAATCAGAATCTAAATAAGGTCAGCGCATTGCAATTGGTTAATATGTCTTTTAAACGCCTTTTAATCTATAAATTTCCCTTTTTTTCCCCTCGCGTTTCCCACAGTTGGATCTTACTGATTGCATCCCTGTGGCCAGTTTAACATGCTGCTCTGTCATTTTTATTTCCTGTACATTAACCTTCGGATCTAAGGGCTTGAGCAGATTTGCGTGGGGTGTGTGTGTGTGTGTGTGTGTGTGTGTGTGTGTACGCAGCAAGTTCTTTTATTACAAGGCACGCCAGGTTTGGTTACCTTTTTGCAATCTTAGTCGAAGTTGCTCTTTGATTTAGAAGTGGAAACTAATTATGAAACAAAACTTCCCCTTTCGGGAAGAGGCTGTGTTTGATAACTTCAGTGACAGATGCAAGGTTGAGCAATCGCCTTGTAAGAGAAACTAGAATAATTCAAACAAAACAACAAAGTCCTTATCATTTCCCCCTCTCTCAACAATAGTGTTTTCTTTTTTCTTGATTAGCTTTTAATTGCCACACACGCCGCATTTTTTCCCCTGAGGTATTATTTCCAGAAGGCAGCCAAAAATGACTCAATGAATAACTTGCTCTTAAAAATTAAACAGAACTTGGACCAGCTGCCATTTATTAACAGCCAAGGATCCTGTCACTCGGTCGAGCCGCAGCCATCCCCGGCTACTCCGCCCCCTGAGGCGCGAGGGCCGCGGCCTTATCTCACTTGACACCTTTCCTTCCTTTCTCACCTTTTCCCGGGCCCCCGGCACAGACAGGCTGGAGGGAGCGGGACCCGCAGGAACTCGGCGTCCTGGCTGGTGGCCGAGTCTCAGAGCCGCGGCGTCGAGTCCGCGCGCGCCCTCCGCCCAGCGGCCGGGGCGGACCGGCGGGCGGGCGAGGCCTGCGGGGCGGGGCTTCGGGACTCCGCCCCGGCCCCGGTCTCCTCAGCCGGCCGCCCCTCTGCAGGCAGACTCGAGTCGCGGAGCCGCCGCCGCCTCGCAGAACCGGGCTGGGAGCGAGAGCTGGGAGCCGCTGCCGCCATGGGGAGCCGCGTTTCGCGGGAAGACTTCGAGTGGGTTTACACCGACCAGCCCCACGCCAGTCGGCGCCAGGAGATCCTGGGTGAGGTCCGGCCGGCGCCCCGTTATGTGCGCGCGCGGCCTCCCGCCGCCGGGGCGCGCTCTCCCCGCGCCGGCCCTGCGCGGCCGGGGGCTCCCGAGGCCCCTTTCCAGCCCGTGTCCCGCCGCCTGCCGGCTGGTCCGCGCGGCAGAAACCGCGGCGCGGCGCGGGGCGGGCGCTTCGGGGGAACCCGGGCCCGCCGGGTAGGGACGTGACCCGCGCGTCCGCCCCGCGCGCGGCTCCGGCTCTTCCGCGAAGAGGCGCGGGCGCGTCCCCGAGCGCGGGCGTCCCCGCCAGGCCCCCGCAGGCCCCCTTGGGTGGCACGAGGGGTCGTCCGAGCTGGGCCACCCTTGGGTAGATCCTCCGGCTAGAAGATTCCTGCACTCTCGGGTGGGAGCCGTGTCCTCCTCCTCCTCCTCCTCCCGTCACCCCTCCTCGGGCCCGGGTAAGGGGGTCACCGGAGCCGGGGCGAGGGCAGGCTGCCGGCGTGGCCAAGGCAGGGCGTGGCGCCGGCGCATCCCCGGGGCCCACACGCGAGCCACGCTCACGTTGTCAGACGCCGGCGAGCGACCCTGGCGAGGCGGCTGCTCTGCGGCCCTAGGCCCGGGGAGGGGGTTGATACCCGACCGCGTGACCCCAGGGGCTTCCTGGACAGGACGAGTCCCGGTGCGTTCAGGCCTCTTGAGCCTCTTGTCCCATTGATCGTCACGACAAGCCTGGGACGCAAGAACGGCAGATTCATAGATTTTTTTTTATCCACCCTGTTTTTGTGGACGAAAAGACAGAAATATGGAAGACTTGCCAAATAGGGAAATATGCGGCTTAGCCAGCTGGTCCCCTGACTGCTAATTTAGAGCCCTTTACACCAAACTAACTGGGCCTCACTTAACTCTGGAGTATTTGGGGTTTCTATGTTTAGAGAATTCTCTTACCTCTCCCAGGTTACTCTTAATGCTCTGTTGCATGGAATGCCTTACAAACGTTACCCAATTTAATCCACTTTCCCTGTAATTCGACTAGGTCGGTATTATTCCTATTTTAAAAGATGAGGTAAGAACAAATGAGTAAATAAATGCTAGTGGATTCTAATCCAGGTTAGATTGCCTCTAGAGCAAATGCTTTTTAACCTCTCCTGTTTTTTCAAAAACTGAGGAAAGTAATGGTGGTAAGTTGAATATGAGGAATTCTTTCTCATACCTAGTATTTCCCTAGTTTTTCTTCTCAACATCCATTTGCCCAGTGAAAAGAAAAAGCAAGCCCCTGACTTTTGCATTGGTATCTAAAGTTAGAAATGTCCTGTTTTCGTAAATAGGAGTTAGTAGATCTCATTCAAATACTACATGTGATTTTAGCCAAAAGGCTGAGAAGCGATTAAAATATATTTGAAAATTGACAGTAAATTGGGATCATGAACCTTTACAGTTGCTTATTAATGGGTAGCCCTTTAAGTGCCTTTGGGTTCTTGGATTGCCTCCTGCTGTTTTGTTTTGTTTTGCTTTGTTTTTGTTAGAGACAGAAGTCTTACTGTGTGTTGCCCAGTCTGGAGTGCAGTGGCTGTTCAAAGGCAGTCATAGCCTACTACAGCCTAGGACTCAGGCTCAGACAGTCCTCCTTTCTCAGCCTCCAACTAGCACCTGGCCTGCCTTTCTTTCTTAATTTGTATGTTTCACAAATCACTTACACATACTTGATATGAGATAGCATATGATACATTTTATCTATGTCTTATCTACATGTCGCATAGGAATAATCTGATGTCCACCCTGGTAAAAACCAAGTATTTAGCTGTCTATTTAATATTCAGAAAATCAAGGGAGTAAGAAGGAGCTTATTGATGCTTATCTCAACATTGAATCTTTTTTCTACAAACTTATTATCACTGAACCATTTCACTTGGAAAGTAAAAGAACTATATATTTCTCAATGAAAATATAACATTTTCCATGCAGCTGTAAATACTGCCCAGTGTTCCATTTCAGGGTGGCAGATGGAATAACCTTAAGTAAGATAAGAATCTGGATATTTGTTTAAATTACACTTAGATAAGAGATCTTTCTGAAATTTGTCACTTTTTTTTTTTTTTTTTTGCAAGGTGGGAGAGGCATGATAGAACATGGGTATGTTGTTTAACAACCAACATCTGGCCGGGTGTTGAGACACATACCTGTAGTCCCAGCTATTCAAGTTTTTTTTTCTCTTTCTTTCTTTATGTTTTTTAATTAGAAATGGGGTCTTGCTCTGTCACCTGTGCTAGAGTGCAGTTGTGTCATCATAGCTCACAGCAACCTCAAACTCCTGGGCTCAAGTGATCCTGCCTCAGCCTCCCGAGTAGCTGGGACTACAGGCATGTGCCACCACTGCTGGCTAATTTTTATTGAGAATGGTCTCACTATATGTTGCCCAGGCTGGTCTTAAACCCCTGGCCTCAAGTGATCCTCCCGTCTCAGCCTCCCAAAGTGCTGGGATTACAGGCATGAGCCGCTGCATCCAGCCGTTTTCACTTTCTTGACAGTTTCATTTGCAACAAAAGAGTTTTTGATACAGTCCAATTTATCTGTAAGACTTTTATAGTTTTCTAATATTTGGATTTGTAGTCCATTTTGAGTTAATCTTTGTGTATGGTGTAAGGAACGGGTCCAGCTTCATTCTTTTGCATGTTGATATCCAGTTGTTCCAGCAATATTTGTTGAAAAGGCTGTTCTTTCTGTTTATACTGGTACTGTGTAGTGCTGATTTTTATATACTATTACAACTTTGGGAAAATTCAGTACACAATTACTTGCAGAGCCAAGTGTGGTGGCACATACCTGTAATCCCAGCTATTCAGGAGGCTGAGGCAGGACTGCTTGAGCCCAGGAGTTTGTGACCAGCCTGGGCAACATAGCAAGACCCCATCTCTAAAAAAAATAAATAAAAATAATTAAAATAATTACTTGGAGCATATTGATTTGTCTGTGAGCTGTGAATACCAGTTTCATGATTTTAGGGTACTACAAAATGGGCCTGGCGCAATGGCACATTCCTGTAGTCCCAGCCACTCAGGAGACTGAGGCAGGAGGATCACTTGAGTCCAGGAGTTTGAAGTTGCTGTGAGTTAGGCCGACGCCACAGCAGTCTAGCCGGGGTGACAGAGAGAGACTCTGTCTCCAAACAAAAAAAAACAAAAACAAAATGTATATTATGGTCTGTCCTTTGTCACATGTGTTAATCAAGTTTTATATAAAGTAAAGATGGTATACCTCTGTCTAAACATAAAAAGAACATATTTTAGTACAAAAGAATGTGGAGCTTCTAGCCGGGCGCGGTGGCTCACGCCTGTAATCAAAGCACTCTGGGAGGCCGAGGCGTGTGGATTATTTGAGCTCAGGAGTTTGAGACCAGCCTGAGCAAGAGCGAGACCCCGTCTCTACTAAAAATAGAAAGAAATTAGCTGGACAACTAAAAATATATAGAAAAATTAGCCGGGCACGGTGACACATGCCTGTAGTCCCAGCTCCTTGGGAGGCTGAGGCAGGAGGATCACTTGAGCCCAGGAGTTTGAGGTTGCTGTGAGCTAGGCTGACGCCACGGCACTCTAGCCCGGGCAACAGAGCGAGACTCTGTCTCAAAAAAAAAAAGAATGTGGAGCTTCTAGATTTTTTTTTTTTGAAAGTAGAGAATAGGAAGCTTCTAGAGTTTGAGGCTAATTTTTCCTGCACAAACTCTCAAACTGTTGTGACATGGTATTTTATATCTTTACTATTAGCACATTCTCCTTCCCTGTAGTAGTTAAATATTTGATAAAGTCTGTAATAGAGGGAATATTATGATTTGAAGAAGAAAAAATTTAATTAGTGTGCTAAGTTAATTGGAGTTGATTATAATTGCTAAGTCATTATGTACTTTACTCAGTTGATTTTTTTGTTTGTTTTTTCTTTACAGCAAAGTATCCGGAGATAAAATCCTTGATGAAACCTGATACCAACCTGATATGGATTGTAATTATGATGGTCCTCATCCAGTTGGTTGCATTTTACTTAGTAAAAGACCTGGACTGGAAATGGGTCCTATTTTGGGCCTATATCTTTGGCAGTTGCGTTAACCACTCGATGACTCTGGCTATTCATGAGATTTCCCACAATTCCGCCTTTGGCCACTACAAAGCCATGTGGAATCGCTGGTTTGGAATGTTTGCTAACCTTCCTATTGGGGTTCCATATTCAGTTTCCTTTAAGAGGTATCACATGGATCATCATCGATACCTTGGAGCTAACGGCATCGATGTGGATATTCCTACTGATTTTGAGGGCTGGTTCTTCTGTACCACTTTCAGAAAATTTATATGGGTTATTCTTCAGCCTCTCTTTTATACTTTTCGACCTCTGTTCATCAACCCCAAACCAATTACTTATCTAGAAATTATCAATACTGTGACTCAGATCACTTTTGACATTATAATTTACTACTTTTGGGGAATTAAATCTTTAGTCTACATGTTGGCAGCATCCTTACTTGGTCTGGGTTTACACCCAATTTCTGGACATTTTATAGCTGAACATTACATGTTCTTAAAGGGACATGAAACTTACTCATATTATGGGCCTCTGAATTTACTTACCTTCAATGTGGGTTATCATAATGAACATCATGACTTCCCCAACATTCCTGGAAAAAGCCTTCCACTGGTAAGTAAAAGATTTGATACAGATGCTAATTTCTGATGTTATACAATCAAAATCAGTCTTGACTTGCTCAGTTTAAAAGGAATCTAATATATTTTGTCAATCTGAGCCGCTCATCAAAAAATATATATATAGGCCTTCTTTGGTGGCTCATGCCTGCGATCCTAGCACTCTGGGAGGCCAAGGTAGGAGAATCCCTTGAGGTCAGGAGTTCAAGACCAGCCTGAGCAAGAGTGAGACCCCTATCTCTACTAAAAATAGGAAAATTAGCCAGGCATGGTGGTGGGTGTTTGTAGTCCCAGTTACTTGGGAGGTGGAGGCAGGAGGATCTCTTCAGCCCAGGAGTGTGAGGTTGCAGTGAGCTATGATGATGCCACTGCACTCTACTCAGGGCAACAGAGTGGGACTCTGTCTCAGAAGGAAAAAAAAAACAAACCCCAAAATTAGCAAGAATGTAAATACCATATCTGCCATCCTTATTTTACAAAGGGTTCGCTCTTGGATCCTTAAGGTTGATATTTATACTCGGCGTTTAAAAGTGTTGGAAGATCTGCAAAATCTGCTAATTTGTAAAGGAATTCAGGAATAAAAAACTAAATCCCTCTGTGAAGTAAGCAACAGTTCATGTAAACTTCATCACTATTAAACTGAATGGGCTTAGCTAAGATTTGTGTGTTGGTTTATTATGAAATACAGATATCCTACATAATCTGAAAAATAAATGAACCTCAGTTTCCAATACTATATTATTAATCTTCTTGAGGGCAGGGATTATCTGTATCCCTTAACTGTAGACTTTTTGTATATTGTTTGTGGAATAAATAAGACATCCTTGATAAAAGGATGAGTCCTTTTATCCTCTTCAAAATGATCATTTTCCTAACTTCAGTTGTCCTGGTAAATTCTCTCATTGGCTTCCCCATCCTCAAAATGTGTAGCTTCTAATTCTGTTATCAAAAAATGTTTCCATAATTTTAAAAAGGATAATGTGAATGAAATGAGATATTAGTTTTTCTTGATTCTTTTTTAGCTATGATGTTAAGGTACCCTAGCCAGATATTTTATGCTATCATACCCACCCAGTCAAATTTTATAGATTTCCTCTTAAGGTTTTTGTTTTTTTTGTTGTTGTTTTTTTTAAGATAGAGTCTCGCTTTGTCACCCCAGGTAGAGTGCAGTGGCATGATCACAGCTCACAGCAACCATAAACTCTTGACTCAAGTGATCCTCCTGCCTCAGCCTTCCGAATATCTGGGGACCACCACACTGAGCTAATTTTTTTCATTTTTTTAGAGGTAGAGGTCTCACTATGTTGCCCAGGCTGGGGTTGAACTCCTGGCCTCAAATGATCCTCCCACCTCAGCCTCCCCAGTAGCTGGGATTACAGGTGTGAGCCAAGCTCACAAAACACTTTTTAAATATGAATTTTTCCATTTGCTCACAACCTTGTACATAGACAAAACATCTAGGAATTTATTATGTCAGTGTTTTAAGTTGGATTGGACACATGCCTAATAAATTCCCTAGGGTTTTGAAGTCCTCGTATTAAGGACTTTATTGATATTTGACTTTATGTCTTTAAAAAATATACAAATTACAAATTTTATTGTTTTTATTATGATAATGTATTTTTAGTCTTCAAAGAGTGTCTTGATTCACATGCTTATTCAGGATCTAAACTGGCTTTGTCATTAATTTTTTTTGGAAAGTTAATGTCTTTTCCAGCCATTAAATTGATTACTACTGGCTTTGACATAAATTCAGTGTGGAATGTGATCCAGGTTTATTGTATGTGTGGTATGTAGATCATCCTTATTCATGAAGGAATTTTAGGAAGTTTTGAAGGACTGTGATCAAAGGTATTGCCCCTTTGTGCGATTTGGTATCATATCACTCTGTTTTGATTGAGAGCACTCACACGAAAGGCCTGTGTTTGGCCTTAATTGTTCCTCAAGGGGGGTTGTATGTTAATCTGCTACTACTACACAATCAGAAAATATTGTTAAATTGAAACAGTTATTTAAATTTTAACTTTTCTTTTCCTTTCTGTCTCTTTTCACTATTTTGGATTTTGCTTTTTCGTTTTCCTTTGAGATTTATTAGGATATTTTTTTGTAAGACATTTTCAACTTGAGATGGCAGAACTGCACACTTAATAAGTGCTTAATTTCTTTCTAATTTGTATGCCACAATTTATTAGTATTTTTAAGTTCCCAGATGGCAAGAGTCAGGTGCTACCTTCATATCCTACAATGCCATCCATGTAGTACATTCTTTAATAGTAATATCAGGTTAATTGAATTGCATATATTGTTAATTTTACAAATAAATCAGATATTTAGTCCCTCAGAGCTTGATGGGAGAGTCAGTAATACTAGAGGGCCAAGTGTATTCAGGTGTTGAAATGCAGGCTTCTTTTTGTTCAGAATTTCCTAAGCTGTTGCAGCTTTTATTTATTTGTTTGATTAAAGAGGGAGTAAGGAGAGAGGTCTCTTGGTTTTCCTTCTCAGTGTTTGTATCAAACATTCATCTGTCATCTTTGATAGGACCCAGTAACACTCATTCATCTTGCTGTATTTTTTCCCTTCTAGGTGAGGAAAATAGCAGCTGAATACTACGACAACCTCCCCCACTACAATTCCTGGGTCAAAGTACTATATGATTTTGTGGTGGATGACACAGTAAGTCCCTACTCAAGAATGAAGAGGCATCAAAAAGGGAAGGTGGCGCTGGACTAAGTATCATTAGAGCCAAAGGAATTCCTCTTCGAAACGTTAAAATAGGCGATAAAGTGAGATTTTCGCATCGACTAAGACCAGTAATGCTTCGAAGCTGCCCTAAGTAGGCTCTGGCTTTACACAGTTGCCTGTCTCTGTAGTGCTCAGCTTCACTCACAGGAAACTCGTGTATTATCGTCATTGAGGATGTCTTCGCCCATGTCTGTCATTTTGTAAGCATATCATTTTGTAATCATATAAAAGAAGCCTTTTAAAAAGCCATTTCTAGTACATTATTTTCACTATAAAGTTTTACTTTATTAAAACAGGCTAGTAAACTGAGCTATTAACCACAATGTATTAGTATTTGTTGTATTTTTGTATTTCACTTTCTTTATACTATATAATACGGTAACTTGGGTACTGGGAGAACTTACTTTAAAATTTCATCTGAAAAATAATTTTAAAAAGGTCTGAGTTAACAAAGTATATTATAAAAGTTGAGATGGAAATATCTTTTATTGTAAGCTGAATTACTCATTTTTAATTTTTACTGTTGTACATAGGACCTAATTAGACACTTGAATCCTGTACAGTCTTGGTCATAAATAAAGTACTTACTGAATCTAATCATGTCCGACATTCAGACTCCTTTTTCAGAGGTGTTGACCCTACGTTAGAAACTGCTGACAGAGTTTCACGGTGGGAACAGGTTGTGGTCTGATGGTAGATAGGTGGTCTCAAGTAGCTGGTATCATGGGCTCTTAGGCAGTCCTGGTAACCTCAAATGTGTCATTGGGTAAGTTTAGTACAATAAAGTAGAAAGCAACACCCAGACTGCTGAGGGTGGAGAGTGGAATCCTCTGTGGGATTGGCAGACCTGCTTTACAGACCTAATTTCATCTTCAAAGTACTTTGCTTTCCCTTCTTGACCCTCTTGCCTAGGAAAATTCCCAGTGTCCTTGAATCTGTTGCTCAGAGAACCACTGATTTAAAATGTAGAGTAAGGCCAGGTGCAGTGGCTCACACCTGTAATCCCAGCACTTGGGAGGCCGAGGCAGGAGGATTACTTGAGGCCAAGAGTTCAAGACGAGCCTGGGCAACATAGCAAGATCTCTGTCTCTAGAAAAAAAAAATTAAAGTGAAAAACATAACACATGGATGTGATGCTAGATATTAAATGGATCATGTACTCCCACCAAGCCCTCAACTCCCCTGGGCTACAAACTCTAGCCAATAGCTGTGACTGCCGTGTAAGTGCAGAAAACTCCCAAATCTCCTGTCAGCTCGTATCTCTCAATTCTTCCACCTGCTGGATATAGAGTATGTCGTCATCCCTCCCTAAAATTGCTGTTTGCTGTTACATCACTCCTTATCTGGACAGCGGTTTCAGCACTCCTGGCAGGTGTCCTAAGTAGTCTGGCTCCCATCTGCTAAGAGATCTACCTGTCAGGGCACTAGGAAGGCTGCACCCCAGAACCTTCAAAGACTAAGTCCTGAGAAGTCATCAGTGGTTCTGCACAAGTTCTCTCTTCCGTTTAGACTCCTTTCCCCATTTTTGGTCTGGTGTGCTTGTCCTTCAAGGCTCATGCCAGCCTTCTGGTGCCCCTTTTTGGACTCCGAAAACGAATGATGACCTCATTCATAGCCTTAACCATACCGTTTTGTAAATAGGCACTGTTTGGTCCCCCATGAGGTTGTAACTCCTTAAGGGCAGGAAAGATCATTTATTTCTCTGTTCCCTAAACCTAGCAGGGTCAGTGCCTGACTTAAACTAAGTGCTTAATAAATGGAGAGAGACCAGCGGAGAGAGTCCTTGAGCTTGAGAAGCTTTACTTAAAACAGAAACACAGCCAAAGACAGAGGGCATTTGTAGAACCCACAGGTAAGTGCGGTATACTGAAAACAATGGACATTTCTTGAGAATCCTTACTTTTCACAGAGCCCTGCACTAAGAGTTCCGCATGCATTATCTTAAGTCTCAACAGTTCTATGATGTAGGTACTATTATTCATACCTTAATTTTTGTAGATGAGAAAACTGAGGCTTAAAGTAACTGGCCCAAGATCACACTTTCTAAATTGCAGAAACAATCTGAAATTCGGACTATGTCACTACAGAACCAAAGCTTTATTCTTTTTTTGAGACAGAGTCTAGCTCTGTTGTCTTGGCTAGAGTGCTGTGGCATCATCTTACCTCACTATAACCTCAAACTCCTGGTCTCAAGCGATTCTCCTGCCTCAGCCTCCTGAGTAGCTGGGACTACAGGCGCTCACCACAACACCCGGCTAATTTGCAATCCTCCCACCTCAGCCTCCCAGGTGTGAGCCACCGTGCCAGCTCCAAAACTCTGGACTGTACCCACCTGGCTTGTCTAATGAGCCTGGTCCTAGAACAGGAATGGGAATGAAAAACACAAGTTCCCATTACCAAACACGTGCTCACTCTACGGGCCTTATTGACGCCTCCCTGTGCACCAGCAGTTCTGGCTAGATCTCTGGTTTTTCTTAACTCAATCTAAAATTCTAATATGAAACATCAACATTTAAATCCATAGCAAACATGCATTTATTCATTCATTTATTCATTCTGCAGTTACCTTGCCAGGCATTGTATGGAGGTACGATGAGGGTACAAAGACAAAATGTCCCAACTTAAGGAGCTGATGCTGTAGTGCTGGGAGGTGCATGTTAAGTCAGAATTCAGTAACAAAGGACTGCACACACAAAACAGGAGAGTCAGGATTGGCTGGGACTACTGAGTGCGCACACGTTGCTGTCACTGACGAGGTGTCAGCACTCTGCCAGACTACATGTACGTGCAGATAATCATTCTACTCCGCGTCAGCTCGAGGAGGTAGGCATTATCTTTGCACATGAAGAAACTGAGGGTCAGGCAAGTAAGTAGCCTGAGGCCACACCCCTGAGCCGGGACCTGGAGCCAGGTCGGTTAGAGGCAACACTTTCTGCTATTCCACTTGGAAGCTCTTTGGACAAGTTCTTGCGTTGTTTCTTGCTAGTTTTTGAAAACACAGGAGCCTTAGTCATTTGGAATGAAGCAAGAACAGTCTGATGACCTAGGGCTGGAAAGGCTCTGAAAAACAGTACCCTCAGAAAGCCAAGAGCCAAGAAAAAGGTCGAGTGCAGTGGCTCACATCTGTAATTCTAGCACTCTGGAAGGTTGAGGTGGGAGGATCGCTTGAGCCCAGGAGTCTGAGGTTGCTGTGAGCTAGGCTGACGCCACAGCACTCTAGCCCAGGTGACAGAGTGAGACTCTGTCTCAAAAAAAAAAAAGCCCAGAGCACTAGGGAACCCCTAAAACCCTCACAGCACATTCACTTCTCAGACAGACAGGACCAGCCCTGCTGAGCCGCACAGAGCAGAGGCCTGAAGGCTGATCAGAACTGCAAGAGCTCTGCAGCAGCTGAGGGTGATGTCTGCAGCGGGGTGTTAGCAAATGGGGGTGCTGCTGCAGCCCAGGGAGGATCCCAATTTCAGAAAAGGAGCAGGATGTGACAGTAGATGGATATACAGGTCAGATCATGTAGGTACATTTTGGTCGTTAATGACATGGTAGAGGAAAAAAAAGTATGGGGAGTGTCATCTGAAAAAGGGCAGCTTTGTTTTTGCCAGGTTTCTTCTGAATTGGCAGATGGCTCATAAAGCTAACAATTGGACTCAACTGAGGGGGAAGATTTCGGCTGCTGACAAGTGAAGGCATCACTGCGGTTCAGAAGGAGCTGGAGACCATTATCCTACGTGAAGTATCTCAGGATGGAAAAACAAACACCACATGTTCTCACTTATAAGTGGGGGCTGAATGAGAGGTGCAAATGGTCACAGGTGGTGTAACAGACACTGAAAACTAAAGGCGAGAGGGAGGGAGGGGTCGAGGGACAACAATCTGCCTGTCGGGTGCGATGTACACTATTCTGGTGACAGGTGCACGGAAAGCCCTGACTTCACCACTGTATGATTCATCCGTGTAACAAAAAATACTTGTACCCCCTAAATCTGAAATACTTGTACCCCCTCAATCTATTGAAAAAAAAAAAGAAGGCAGCTGCTATCACAAGCATGTATGAATTGGCAAGACCAAAAGCAAGAAAGGGGTCACGACAGTGTCCTGGGGGGGTTCTCTGTAACTGCGTGGGGGTATCTCGACAGACAGACAGTACCCTTCTGGGAAGAATGGTGGAACCCAAAGAAACACAAGCAGCGTGTATTACCCGGTTACTGGGCACACCCTGTATTTGTAATCCTTGGGAAAGGAGTAAAATAGACGCTTTGCGAAAAAGGCCTGGAAGGACTGGATAGCCCTCAATGTTGGCCTCGAAGTCCTTGCCAAGCCACAGTTTGCTACTCCAGGCGGGGCCTCTGTAATCTCCCTCTCTCATGTGCTGGCCATCAGTGGTTGCTCTAACACGCTTCAGGAAGGGTCTATGAAGACCCAGAGTAACCCTTCATTTGTCCAGTTAGTGGTATGAGCCTCACATCCCCCTCCCATTTAGTAGCTCAGATTTTTTTTTCTTTTTTCAGCACAAAGGGGTGTCTCATTCCCTTTGCACTCTGAACGGCAGTCTCCCCACTTAGCCACAACCACACAATCTGCTTTTCCCTCCAGGCTGGGCATTAAATAAGCTAGAAAGTGGTTCGTTGCTGTTGTCTTTAGTAGAAGCACTTTCATGCCGCTTTTCCATTTGTTGAAAGGGTGTCTGCTCCAGCACTAGCCATAAGGCCGCAGCCCACAAAGCCCTGCTTCGGAGCTGGGCCACTGCATGCTAGGTGCACATGGGACTCTGAATGCCCACCTCGGGCCGGGCGCGGTGGCTCACGTCTGTAGTCCCAGCTACTCAGGAGGCCGAGGCAGGAGGATTGCTTAAGCCCAGGAGTTTGAGGCTGCCGTGAGCTACGGTGACACCACGGCACTCTAGCCCAGGCAACATAGTGAGACTCTGTCTCAAAAAAAACACAAAAAATCCCTAGTCCTTTGGGAAGTCAGTTAGCTTTTAGATCACTGATCTAGAGTCCCCAGTTCTCTGTGTGGGAGATGCCACACGCAGGCCACCATCTCGAGCACGCAGGAGAGCGTTCTCTGAGTTGGCCAAGTGGCACCATATCAGTGCATTCCTTTGATCTCTATGTTGTCCTTTTTTTAGAGACAGGGCTCGCTCGGTCTCCCAGGTATAGTGCAGTGGCATCATCATAGCTCACTGCGACTTCAAACTCCTGGGCTCAAGCAACCCTCCTACCTTGGCCTCCCAAAGTACTAGGATTACAGGCGTGAGCCACCGTGTCCAGCCAATGTTGTCTCTTTTTTTTAAAGGGTCGGAGACCAGTGTAATCATGTATTAAGAAAACGAACATCCTATTTCAATTGAAACATTATCTCCTCTGGGAGGCTGAGACAGGGAGTTTGAGACTAGCCTGAGCAAGAGTGAGATCCCGTCTCTACAAAAAAAAAAAGAAAGAAACATTATCTCCTTAAAAGAAAAAAAATTATCTCCTTTTAATGCACAAATTTAGAATCTTATCCTCATTTAAAAGAGGAAGCAAGTGAGAATCAAAGATGTTAGGTAACTGGCCTCAAGTTGTCCAGCTCGATCTCTGAGTAGTGGTGGAACCGGAACCACATTTGAACTCGCCTTGTTCTAAGCCCAGCCCTTGCCACACCATGGCACTGCCCTTCAATGATGTATCACAAAGAACCTCTGTTTGCTCCCTTACGACATGAGAGGTTGGGCTGTGGTGCCATCCAGTTGGGGATCCTGGTCTCCGAGTGCTCTGCCACAGACAGCAGGGATCAGGACATTCCGCGGGAGGGCTGGGCCTCACCTGCTCCCCAGTGGTCTCCCCACATTCTAGGGAGAGGCAGCGAGCTGTTCTTTGCAACCAGCTCAGGCTCATGACTGCACGACCAGGGCAGAGGGACATTGCTCCATACCTGTTTGAACCTGGCTGCTCTGAAGGTGACCTTGGCTCTGGAAAAGTTTGCTGAGTAAATTAATAACATAAGCAAGAGTGCAGGAGAAACTTACCTCACAGAATTATATAGTATGAGAACTAAAGGGTGATGGAAATGGGCCTGCTTATTCCCACAGAATCCTAACTGGGGGCTGACAACCTTGATGGGGCTCCTGCCATGTGCCAGGCACTATGCTGATCTCGTTACAGATTGTTTAATCCTCACATTGGTATTATCCTCATTTTGCAGCCAGGAGATAAATTAACAGGAAAGAGTAAGTAACCTGTCTAAAGTTACAGGGCCAACATTCAAATCCAGTGTTTAAATTCAACGTCCATGACATTTGTATTTCTTAAAAAGGATTTTACAATGAGTATTTTCCTTAAATCCAGAGCCCTCTTCCTACTTAGTCTAACCCACGAGGTTTTTCTAAAGATAATAACAATTCTACCGCTCGCTCCCGGGCAGCCCACTGAGCAGTGGCTCTGAGGCAGGGGCAGTGTGGGCTGGGAGGTGAGCAGCTTGTTAATGCCCCAAGCTGTTTCCACGTTCGACTGGTCAGGAAAGTGTGAAATTGGAAGTCAGAACAGGAGCTTGTGGCCCAGAGCTCACATTTAACCAAACATTTTTCAGAGCTGGCTCAGAAACACACAGTTTTTCAAACAACAGAACTCTGCAAAGTCTGGTTTAGATAATCCAGTTGCCATCCTAGCTCCTCAAATCACTGACTCCTTTTTACGGCCATGAGGGTGATGAGTCCCCACTGTCAAGCCCTGTGTCCCGTGGTTGCAGCCCTAGGCCTCTCAGAGCAGAAACAGGGAAGAAAAACAGGTCTGTGCTGCCTGTGTGGCTGCAGCTAGTTGCCTTCTCTGCGCTGGTTTCCGTGTCCATCAAGCTGCCTTCCAGGCCGTTGACAGGTAAGCGAAAGGCACTGTCACTCACCACATGGGCTATGGTCATGCTGCTTACCGATGCCACTGGGAACATCAAGCTACTGGAATGCTCACTGGGGATAGTGCCAGCAGTAAAAGGCTAGGTCATGATGGTTCCAACCCATAGCAGTTCATACTTGTTGCCCAAACTATTGTCTGAGTTTAGAAATTTTTAAAAATGTGGTAGAATGAGCATAACAAGGGCCAGGTGCGGTGGCTCATGCCTATAATCCTACACTCTGGGAGGCTGAGGCAGGAGGATCACTTGAGCTCAGGAGTTCGAGACCAGCCTGAGCAAGATTGAGACCCCCATCTGCACTAAAAATAGAAAAATTAGCTGGACATGGTGGTGAGCACCTGTAATTTCAGCTCCTGGGGAGGCTGAGGCAGGAGGATCGCTTGAGCCCAGGAGTTTGAGGTTGCTGTGAGCTAGGCTGACGCCACAGCACTCTAGCCCGGGCAACACAGTAAGACTGTGTCTCAAAAAACAAAAAAAAGAACGAACATAACATAAAATATACTGTACCATGGTTACCATTTTTAAGATACAGTTCAGTAGTATTAAGTGCATGCACACTGTTCTGCAACCAATCTTCACAACTTTTTCATTTTACAAAACTGAAACTCAATACCCATTAAACAGCTCCACATTTCCCCATGCCCCAGTGCCTGGCAATGACCATTTTATTTTCTGTTTCTATGAATTTGACTTCAATATATATATTTTAAAATCAGGACAACTCTTAACCTTGCATGTCAATATACACAACAAATATTCCAGAGAAGGCCTGTTTCACGCTACCGTGGCAAAGACAAGTATTAGTCATGGGTGTGGTGCAGTCACTCTCCCCAGCCTTAGGTAGGGGTAGTTTTCTCCACCCTTGGCAGCTGGAGAGACTGGTGGGACAGCTGCTCGTGCTGCAGAAGGGGGTGGCAGAGATGTGCTCACATCTGAGGGCCCAGCGCTGCGTTTGCGCCAGCCACGCGCCACCGCCTGCTCCATCTCCGGAGCGTCTGGGCCTGAGCTCCGGCCGTGGAAGCCATGGTCCCATTATTAGCCAACACCGACAGTGTTGCAGCTCTATCCTGATGACTCACTTAGCTGTGCATTTTGTGTAGCTCGTTTTGAGATGATTTGGCCTGTTAATTACCTGATCTGAATAGATATTTGTACTAGGGCTGGCCTGGCCATATAAAATTGGGTTTGCAAAACTTAAGTTCCTGTGCAGGTGTGTCTGAGTGTGGATGTCAGGTGGCAGTGGGCCGGGAAGGGAAGAGGAAATGAGACCTCTTGTCCCACACGACTCACCCGTCACTCACTTCCCCGCACATGGGACTGCAGGTCTGTGCGACCTGCCTCTCCCACGCCGCCTCTCCCTTGCTCCAGCCACGACAGGTTTCTGTCTATTCCACACCCGCTCAGGTTTGCCGTGCACCAGGGCCACCTCGGTCCCCTCTGTGTGGACGCTAAGTCTCGCAAAGCGTTCCTTCTCAACGCTTAACTCTCATCTCAAACGCCACCTCTCTAAAGAAACCTTTCTTAGCAACTGTCTGATTTTTACTTTCACCAAGAACTGACCCTGAGACAAGAATTTGGGTATAAGCGGCTTATTTGGAAGGCGATCTCACGAGCGCATTGAGAGAGTGGGGACAAGGGTGAGACAAGGAAGTCAGAAAAAGCAGGCCCATAAAGTGTGTGTCAATCTAGGAGCAGGCAACCACCGTGGGCCACGGGGGGCTCATCCCCCGGCAACTCCTGAGAAGCTGGAGGGAACAAGACTCAGAAAGTCCCACCATGGGTCTGCCTTCGAGTAATCCGTTAAGCTGCACGTTTGCTCTGTGCGTTTTTCTGTATCTGCGTTTTACAAGATTTTAAAAAAGTTCCTCTCAGAGGTGAGGAGGCTGAGGTGCACGTTCACCGACTCCCGAGCCTCTCTGGTTGCGAGCTGCCCCGGGGCACTTCTGGTCTGCTGGGGTGGCGGGCGCAGAACGCCCTCAGGCTGAGGCCCTGTCTCGAGAGGACAAGGACAGGGGGCCCTCGTGGGGGTGCCGTGCCGCCTCGTTCGTGCCTCACCCGCCTCGGCCACACCTTTCTCTGTGCAAATCCCCGGGCCGAGCTTCAGGCCCCTCACAGCGTGCCCTGTCCAAGGCCGCAGGAGGAGGTGTTGCCACCATCCCACGTGCAGACGGGAAAGTGACGCCCGTGAGTGGAAGGAACCTGCCACAGCTACGCAGCGGCAGAGAAAGGCAATCCTTACCCACCGAGAATCCCTTTCCTAATCTTTCAGGAAACGAAACACAATTATGAGAAGTTTAAAGGTTTAAACAATGCTCCAAGTATGGTAACAAGGCGAAAAGGGTGACTCATGAAAGGGGAGAGGACTTAAGTACTCTTAAGTACCGGCTGCGGGTTCGCACAGAAAGGAGTGAGCGCAAGCAGCCGGCGACAGAATGACCAGCTCGGGCACGGGACAGCGGCTTGTTAATACACTTGCGGATAGCTGTGTTCACTTTTCTGTTGCTGAAGTAATTTGTAGAAATGCACAGAAAGGTAGGAAAAAGGCACACAAGTCAGCCATAATCCCACTTCGCAAAGACCAGCACTGTGAACATTTTTGTAACATTTGCTTGTAAGGTTTTCTCTGGCCAGATGGGTTGGGGTGATTTTTGTCCGTGACCAAATGTTGGTGTGAAGCAGGTCTTACTGTGTGCCCTGTCCCGTCCTTCCTAGTCACCCACCTTCATTAGTACAATCGTGGACCCCCAAGAGGTGAAAGGGGCCCTCAGGTGGAAGTGCCCGACCAGAAACCAAGCACTGGGATTTTCTTTCCCTAACGTTTGTAGCAGCTGCGTCATCAGAGCCCGTCAAAAGGATACTTGGCCCGCCCCTCCCAGGTCCGCGCGCAGCTCCCCGCCGCACCGTCACGCCTCGTTCAGGCCAGCTCGGTGGTCTTATCGTTACGGCTGTGTCCCCTTCTCTGTATTGGAGGCGTCTCCAGGGCAGGGGTGTAGCCTTTGACTGAGGAGCACTTAAGTTCTGCGACTCCTGTGAGTCACCATAAAGAGCCTCTGGGGAGTGGTGGCTGAATGTCACCCTCTGTCTATGACTTCATGGAATGTAAAGAGCCCTTGGTCTTCCCTCTGCCCAGCACCATCTTTCCCCCAAAAGCTGCATGGCTCACTCCCTCTTCCTTCAGACATCCTCTTACCAGACGCTTTTCCTGGCCAATATCTCTAAAATGACCACCCTACTCACACACACCCAGCCCTCTTCACAACCTACCCTTCGCTTTCTTCGCAGCATGTACAGCTTGTTATATTCTCTCTATATGTGTGCACATATATACACACATTTGGATTTATTTTAGTTTTATTTTTTTCTTGAGACAGGGTCTCACTCTGTCACCCAGGCTAAAGTGCAGTGGTGAGCGCATAGCTCACTGCAACCTCCCACTCCTGGGCTCATGGGATCCTCCTGCCTCAGCCTCCCAAGTAGCTGGGACTACAGGTGCATGTCACTATGCCCTGCTCATTTTTTATATTTTTAGTGGAGATGGGGTCTCGCTCTTGCTCAGGCTGGTCTTGAACTCCTGACCTGAGGCAATCCTCCCGCCGCCGCCTCCCAGAGTGCATGGATTACAGGCGTGAGCCACTGTGCCCTGCTGGCCTGGATTTATTAACTGTACCCTTTGCCCTCCTCCCACTGTGAAGAAAGGCCCATGAGGAGGGACTTTGCCTTGGCTCTGAGCTGTCTTGCTACCATCCGGCAGGGCTGCCAGTCAATACATACTTGTTGAAGGAATTAATGAAGTCTCTCCTCCCACCTACATTACTGCCCTTGCAGTTTCTAATTTCAAGTTGCAAGTGAACTGCAAATTACTATATTGTGTCCTGATGCTAATTAAAAAGTCATTAGAATCAACTTGGCTTGATTTTAATCTACCTACTGAATGTGTTTCAGGTTCCCGGTGAAAACAAATACAGAATCCTTCAGTATTCCACAGCAGAAATACAGTAATTCTGCCCTTTTTTGTTCGGCTTGGTTACGTGCTAAGCAGAGGTACGGAGGGCTCTTGGAATGTGTCCCTTATCCCCTTCGCTGCTTCATCACACAATGTTCCTTGCCTGGGCCAGTCAGCGGTACCTCCTGACTTCGAAATGCCTCTCTCCACCTCTTCTGCAGGTAAAAATAAAAGACCCCATGAAGTCCATTGAAGCGAATTTTAATTTTAAGGTGCCGACTCACCTGTCAGCTCATTGGACTTGGCTGTAGAGGAAGGAAAAGGCGGAAAGTGTATAGACAAAAGGGATCTTATTTTTTTTTTTACCTCAATTCTCGAAACATACTTCGTATTGGCCCAAATGTGTATCTGGATTCCAGATATTCTTGAAGGTGAACTCATTTGCTTAGTGAGTCAAGATTGGCAGGAAGACAAATTTACAGACCTTGCTTTTGCTTTCTGCTAGCTGAGGCTTCAGCCAGCTATAAAACCATCTAGATAATTTAGAACGTAATCACCTCTATCTCAGCCAATTATTTCAGTACCAAGTTCCCCCCCTAAAGCAATCCTTAACTCTTACAGTTTAAAGAATAAAGTGGGCCGCACGCCTGTAATCCTAGCACTCTGGGAGGCCAAGGCGGGTGGATTGTTTGAGCTTAGGAGTTCGAGACCAGCCAGAGCAAGAGTGAGACCCCCGTCTCTTTTTATTTCTAAAAAATAGAAATAAAGGGGCCGGGCGCGGTGGCTCACGCCTGTAATCCTAGCACTCTGGGAGGCCGAGGTGGGCGGATCGTTCTGAGCTCAGGAGTTCGAGACCAGCCTGAGCAAGAGCGAGACCCCATCTCTACCAAAAATAGAAAGAAAATTAATTGGACAGCTAAAAATATATATATAGAAAAAATCAGCCGGGCATGGTGGCACATGCCTG
>RJWJ010009767.1:0-49017 GCA_004363605.1 Indri indri | reverse complement strand
CATTTAACCCAAATGGAAAATTACACTTGAAAGAAGAATGCTTTCAAACAATCCATCCTCAGATGAACTACTTTTATCTCTTGCTGCTGTTGTTTTAAATGATTCAAATACAAACTGACTATATTAATACATTGAAAAATCCGGACACTACCACATGTACATCCCATGAAACAAAAGTAGTTTGTTAATAAGCATACCTCGATCTATGCATCAATCTATTTGTTGTTCTCTGGAGGGGAAAATCTTCCACAGTGAATTCTGGATTATTTCTGTTGTTAAAAAGACTCTTCAATCTGTGGATCATAATATTGCACCACTTTCCTACCCAGCTGCAAGTCATATTCAGGAGTCCAGAGGAATGTCCCAAGTTTGTTCCAAAAATGTCCAGATGGGCTCACTCACATACCACTCCAATAAACAGTGCCAGCCAGGCGCGCACAGCCCGGTCAGCCCACCACATTCATGCCCACAAGGGGCAGGCACTCCCATCCTTCGGCCAGCGGGTCTCTTTTGGTACATGTAGACCTCCCTGGAACTCTCATGATTCCAAAAGTGTTTTCCTTTTAATCTGCTTAATTATATTTCTTTATATTACAATTCACTGACCTCCCCAATTTTAATCTGTTAGAGATATCTGTAAGCGTCAATTGCAGAGCTTCACCATGACAAAGTATTTGGTGCCACCACACTGGGTTGAATAGCACTCTTGTCAAGAAGGAGAGGGGTATTTGTATTAGTCGGTGCCACCTTACTGAGAATAAGTGTGTGATTTCCTTTAGGCAAGGGTTTCTAACCTCGGCACTAGTGATATCTGGGGCCAGATACTCCTTTATGGAGGGGGCTGTCCTGTGCATTGTAAGATATTTAGCAGCATCCCTGGCCTCTACCCACTAGATGCCAGTAGCACCCTCTAGTTGAGACAACCAAAAATGTCTCCAGACTTGGCCAAATGGCTCCTGGGGAACAAATAGCCTCCGGGTGAGAATCACTGCTTTAGACTTTCTGAAATTCAAAAAATAGCTTTAGGACATCTATGCCTTTGTGTTTTCTTAGGATATTGCTGCTCAAAGTGTGGTTCCCGGACCAAGCGGCATCTGCATTGCCTGTGAGCTTGTCAGAAATGCAGAATCTCAGGCCCCTCCAGCCCTGTTTGAATCAGAATCTGCATTTTAACAAGATCCATGGTCGATGTCGATGCACATTAAAATTTGAGAAGTGCGAATCACCCTAGGTTAGAATGTATCATTTAGCATCTTATAAAGATCATTAGTAACTAAGGTGATAACTACAGACTGACAAACCAGAATCATTTATCATTCAATAGTTGCTTTCTTTCCATTTGTGTTTGGCTAGATGTAAGTTCTTTATTTCTTGATAGAGAGAAACTGAGGGAGGGAAAATCATGCGCTCGCTCTCACACGTCACTTTCTCACAGCTCTGTGTTCATCACCTTGCTGTGCCTCCCTGTTGGGCTCACTCATGAGACATCAGGAATCATAACCTCAACGGCGGCACTCATCTCCCGCAAACTCAGGTCTATTGTTCTAAGGTAGCTTGATCTTAATTTTAAAAGCAGACCTACTTATTTTAAATAATTGAAGATACAGACTATCCATTTTCAACAGGGACAATATCGCCCCCAATAGGATGAAAATGAGTTCTCGAGGGGCAAAAACCCCTTACTGTTTATAGGTATAAAGCACAAATACACACACAGCACAGAGATACACAGTGTATCTGTGATGTTAAGATTCCATGGGGAGGCAATTAGGAAAAAAGCATTTAAAAAGTCTCACGGGGGGGGGGCAATAATATATAAAAAGGTTGAGAAAAAGGGATAAAAATATAAAAATGTATCCTTGGTAAATGGATGGATTGTTAGCCACAACCCACAGGAACCAACTAGTACTATATTTGTGTTTGAAGACAGAAGCACACAAATACAGAATGGGAAGACGAACAATAGGGACAGAAGAGTCTGGGGACCATGCTGCTGTGACTGTACCTCCAGAGGGGCTGCTTCTAGGCTGTGACTCCCAGCTGGGTCACTTTCCAGCTGGAGGAACATTGGGCAACTTCCGCTCTGTCTGACCCTCAGTCCCCTACCACCTGAGCAGGTCGTCGTGAGGATGAACTGCAGTAGTTACGGGAAGGCAGCCAACACGACCTGACATAAAGTTAGTTTTCGTGAAACATTAGCTTTCTCTTTTCCCATTAATCATCCTCTCCAGTTGTAAGATATTTAGATGTCATTAATTTAATTTTGTTCCTTTGGGAAATAAATATATTCCTTCTTTATATGGATGCTGAATAAATCGTAAGTAGAACTTTATTAGATCATATTATAAAGTATCTGTAAATAGATGAGACTCTTACCTTATCCTGAAAATAACATATTAAATTGGATGAAGTCAGATGGAAGGTTTAGTGCAAAACCTTTGTGTAAGTCACTTGTTCCATAATGCCTCATAGGTGGTCCTAAAAAATCATCACTCTTTGCAAAATGCAAGATAAGAAACACAGGGCTTATGGGAAAAATGGGGTAAGTGACATATAAAGATCGGAACCTAATAAAAACAGTAGCACCATTTTACATATGTCAAATGATTAAGAAATATATAAATACAAGAATAAATACATCTCTTCACCTAGAAAAAGCTGTGCATATGGTGGGGGCAGGGGAACTGAAGTGGCTGTCTATGTACGAGGTTGTGCATGCATGTGTTGTATATTCTGAAGTCACTTGGTCCAGCTGGGTGCAGTTTTCCGCGTTTGCCTAATGTTTCACCAGGAGAAAACGGCACACGAGCAAATGCAAAATTCTGATGGTGCTCATTTTGTTCATGGTTTCAAAACAAGCGTCATAACAGAACTGTCTGCTATATTCCGAGACTGCTTAATTTCTTAATCTTGGAGAGTCTCTAAAAAGAAGGGAGCCTTTTCCTGAAGGACGTTTTAATTCAGAATCAGATCCATTGACTACAGTCTGAAGCCCCCAAACAGAGTTTTCTAGCCCATTTTTCCCTGTGACAATGCTTCCAACATTTCACACCATTCCTGGGTTTCCATAAAGTTTAAGAATTCACAAAAGTCACACAATGTGCCAAACATGGGAGGCAGCTGTGGACAGGGTTCTAGACTTAGACGACTCTATATGCAAATCCCTATATGACTTGCAACATCCTTTACCTCTCTGAGCCTCATTGCTCAAATCTCTAAAATAAGATTATCTTGCAATTACCTGGGCTAGTGCTTGAAAATTATCAGTTGAATGCATATCTCGACACGGATTGACTCATAATCATGAAGACAGTGTAATCCTTCTCCTTCTAAGAGGTAAGGAGCACTGAATTGGAAACATCCATTACTGCCTTGGCAGAAAATGGTCATTGAAGTGGCTACAAAGATACAGAAAAAATAGAAAATAAACATCCCAAACACTAAGGTAGTTTACAGACACAGGAAGATGTGGAGAAAAGCAGCTGCTTCTACCAACCCAGAGAGAATTTCATTTCCTCCCTCGAGGTTTCATTGGCTTTCGTCTCCCTGGTTTCTTGTGTTACTGTCTGGAATGTTCCACTTCCTTGTCTAAAAAAGAAGATTCAATCTCCTGAGTCTACAAAAATTATTCTTGCTCAATCCATTCCTCCCGTCGCGGTGTTTGAAGGAGCTTTGGAGTCATCTGACTTGGTTTCACTCTCCCCCTAAATGTGCCAAAGACAAGGACCACTTGTTCCTAAAGTCCAGCCAGACATACAAGGTCACACTGCAAAATCCAGAGATAAGCGTTTGCTTGTACTGGGGACTCTAGGCTGAGGTCTGCTTCTGGAGCAGAAAACACGCACTTGTGCCTGAAGAAAGATGCAGACTATGAGAACCTGGCCGTGAACTTGGCAGCACTGAGCATGAAGCCCCTTCAGTCAATTCTCCGTACTCCCTGCTCAACCCAGCCCCAGAGTTAGATCCCCAGGGAACTTTCCCAACCAGGAAAGGGATGCTTTGAAGGTCTGAGTCTGCCCACTGACTTTATTTCTTATCACAAATTAATTAAATGACCTCCAATTCTAAGTTTTTAAAAAATAATTGTTAAGTGTCACATAGAAGCAAAAGGTGACAACACAAGTTTACATTAGAAGCATATACTCCTAGTATCAAGACTCATTTGTTTGTCTAAGTTCAGAATTCTTACGTGACCATTAGGCTTCTAGTGGATGCGCAAACTTGATCGACTATGTAATAGCAGTATAAGTGCATGGTTTTCCTGGTAGACTCAGTCCATCACTGCTGAGGTTGAATCTTTAACAAAAACCCTTCACTATAGAAATACAAATAAGATCCCATTTAATAAAGTCTTCACTCCTTTTTGACAATGGGCCCCTTCAAAAACAAGTGGGAAATATTCCAGGCCTAAATACATGAATGCTTACCCTCACTTGTTATTAAAGGTGATTCTACAAATGTGGATTGGATTCTTTTTTTAACATTTACATTGATTATCTCATTAGACCATTTCAGCCCTCTGAGCTAGACATAGCACATTTCCCCCATTGCATTAATGAAAACAGCTTGTTCATAAAATGATTTCTCAACGTTGCCTCATTTGTTCCTCAGGGAGGGCATTACCCTATTTTCAACGAGGTCACTTAAACACACAGGGGTTAAGCAACTTGCCCAAGACCATGAGATAGTGGAAGTCACAGGGTGAATACCCAGGTCTCTGCCCCTTAGTCCAGCACTTGTTCTACTCTGCCATGACAGCCCCCACCTGAAGCAGCTGCCCAAAGGCCCACAGAAAATCACTAAGGAAATCAGGAGAACCTCAGTCTTTTGTCTCCTACGCTAGTCAGGGCCCACGACCCACATTTAGAACCAAACACCAATCCAGTCCCAGAGAAGCCCATCTCTCCTTATCCTGACCACCTTGACAATCCCAATGACAGTCATCGGTGCCTCCCAAGCACATGACCTGTAGTCTCACAGCATGAACCACAGGAAGCCCACATGACCCAGTCCCATAGAGAAGGTACTAAGGATCAGGCTCCATAGAGATGGAAGGAGGCTCAAGTAAAGGTACCAGTTGGATGTTAATGGGTGTCTCTATAGTTTGATTCCACAAGGTGATCCTGGCACCATCCCAGGGCTCTCTGGGGCTGGACACTGGGTCTTAGAAATGGCTACAACCTGACACGGGTGTCAGGATCAAAGCTTCACTCAAGGAGGACCTCATTAAGAGACAGCTGGATTAGCTAGACTCACTCCCATGCTTTGCCACGGCCACTCTGTCCAAGGGGTCATCTCCTGGCACACCACTCCCCATGGTGACTCTGCAAGGTGACAGCCCCTAATGCCAGATCCAGACATCTCCTTCCATTTATCTCCCACCCAGGGTCTTAAGGCATCTCTGGGGTTCATAGGGCCAGTTTCAGAATCTGGATTTACACCAGGCTAACCCCAAGCTCCCACTATCAACCGGCACAAGCTAACACTACCCGCCAGGTATTGAACATTTGCCATGCACCATCCACTCCAGGCACTTTTCTGAGAGTCAATATATTATTTACTCTTGACAACATCCTGTCAGGTAAGTATGATCTCCAATTTACTGATGAGGAAATTGAAGCTCAGAGAGAATAAATATAGGCATTTGCTTAAAACATGTAGTTAGCAGAATAGACACATCAGCATTCTGCCCCTAAGCTCATGTTCATTATCATTTTGCCAGGCAGGCTCTTGGACCTTCTCCAGTGCAGGGCCAGCCTCCAGGCAGGGAGATGCTGGCGTGGTCAGGCCAGCACAAGGTCATCATCATGGTCACCATCATCTAATACTAATGCATTACTCTGACTGACTATGCAGAAGAAGTGGTTCCTTCCCACGAGGAAGCAAGATCCATTGGATTTCAGAGCTGATTGTCTCACTAGGACATAAACTAAACAAATAGACACAACCACAAGGCGGGCTGGGGGTGAGTGTCTGACTGGCACCTGGGCCAGGGCAGCCAGAGGAAGCAAGGACCAGAGGGATGAGCACAGGGCATTGGTGTGGGGAGACCAGGGGAGAGCAGAACCGGCAGAGGGGAGATGAGCGCCCCTCAGTGGTTGGGAGGAGAGGGACAGGGTCATTTGAGGAGGAGGAGGTTCTCCCCAACAGGAAGGCAGCAGTAACACAGGGCTTCTTAGGCTTCTTGGGCAGTCAACTAAACCTTTTGGGCCCCCTTCTCAGAATAACGCTCTTAAGTGCACAGGTATACGCAGGATTAGGAAGAAAACTAAATTGAAGGCCATCAAACTAAAAAGCAAGTTTGAAACATATATAATATATAATGTTATAATAAATATATGTAATATATAATTATATATAAATGTAGAATACATATGTTCTGTTAATGCTAGTGGAGGTATAATACACGATTTCAAAGTAGTGATGAGTATAATGATATTCTGATATATCTGTAACAACTGTAATAAAATGAAAATACCTGTGGTTTTTATTAAGGGCAAAGTCACAGATACTGCTAAGTGACTGGTTTAGTGCCCACATTCATAAGAGAAAAAATGCTAAATTTCAGTTAGAGGTTAGTGAAAATACAGATTTTTTTTTCCTATCCCAATCTTTCCTGAGTTCTGTCCCCCAAGAACCCCCTGGAGGCTCTAGATCAGGGGTCGGCAAACTACTAAGGCACAAAGGCCCAAGCTAGCCTGCTGGCTGTCCTCGTAAATCAAGTTGTATTGGAACACAGCCACACCCACTCGTTTACGGATTGTCTAGTGCTGCTCTTGCACTACAACAGCACAGTTGAGAGTTGTGACAGATATTCACTATCTGGCTCTTTACAGACACAGTTTGCTGACCCCCGCGTTAGACAGACTCAGCGAGCTGGGAATTAAACAAACCTCTGGGACCAGCTGGGGCTCAGGCCTGACATTCTGGGGGTAGGGGCTTGAAGAGTCCCAGCAGATCCTTAAGGTTTGATCAGGTTTGATCAGCACTTAATGCCTCAACTACCCTCCACATCTCCTGAACTCTCTAACACTTAAGGCTGCACAAGAAATTTATCTCTGGGCCTAAGATACAGTGAGGCCCAGAGTAGGCTTCCTCCAGTTCAGGCCTACTTCTGCCTTCAAGAAAAATGAAATGATTTGACGCTCGAAGATGTGCTAATGGACTTTAGCACACCAAATCATCTCTTACTCAAATGTCGCTCTATTAAGAATTCATTTTAGTTCTTTACAATTTCTTAAACTCAGTGGCTGACATGGAATACTTCCTAAATACTATGATAAAATTACTGTTCAGAGTGGGCTAACTTGTAAAATGCAGAACTCGCTCTTGGTGCTAAGAAATGCAATAACATAAGTATTGTATCTACATAAGCCATCTGTACAACATGGAGATGAGCACCCCCAAGAAAGAGTTTTCTAGTCTAGCCAGCCATTCTGCCTTTTCCATGTTGCCTGGGTGATTCTGATTTTTCAGGCCAGCAATACATACAGTTTGCTGTCCTAAGAGCTTCCCATAAAACAGATCAAAGTTCTACCACGCTGCCTGGCTTTCCCAGTTTGCCCAACTTTGTACCACACGTACTTCTTGTTCCACTGTCATAAGCTTAACAAACCCCTATTTGATCTTGGATGTGAGAAGATTTGGCTCGAGCCAGTTATATCTTCCATTCATGAAACAATGGGATTAAAAAAAAAAAAGAACAAAAAACAAAACAAAAAACTCCCACACCCTCGGAATCCATCTTGATGCTGAATATTAAACAGTTCGGCATTTTAAAATGAGCAAGGGCTACGTTGATTCAAGAGTCACTGATCTCTTACATCAATTTCATTTATGCATTAATCCACCAGTTTCACACACTTACTTCATTTCATACTTCAGACTTTATTTCTCGCCAAATAAAGAACATCTAGAAACCTTCAGGAACTTTAGGGTGATCAAACGTAAAGCAAGGACTTCTTCTTTTGAGAATCGGAACAGCTGCTGTGGCAGGATTGTTTTTCTTCAGCCCCTTTCACTGGGTTTTCTCTCCAGCAGCTGCTTTTGTTTTTTGTTCATGCACCTCCTCCCACTTCCCCTCCCCTAACCCGTTACAAAGTCGGGGGCTAGGGAGCATGCTGAAATACAAAGCAATGCTTGTTAAAAATTTGAGTAAATCCGGGCTAATAGCCAAATTTAATTCTAAAGACCCATTTTGGAGGCTCAGCACTAAAATGGAATCTAGTATAGGGCTGTTTCTAGGACACCATGTCCCTATTGTGGGAGGGGGATGGGGAGGGGAGCTGAATTTGATTCTATTGGCCACTATGTTTTGAAGATTCGATACATATTAAAAATAAACAGTTTCCCATAGAGCTAGGCTATAAAGAGATCAGTTTGAAATAATTTATGATTGTGTGAAATTTTAAACTCAACAGATGGACTCTATGTCAATCATGTTGTAATTCTTTTATCTTTCAGACCACAACCTAAGTAGACCTTATGTTTCTAGACACAGAGTGAATCTAGCATTTTTATGGGTTTCTAAAAGAAATGTCTAGCCTAATGATCTTCATATTTTAGGATTAAATCCATTAGAAAGATCTAGTACTTCGAAGAATAATTAATTATTGGGAAAGAAAAATCACCCAAGTTCATAGGCTCTTCTTAATGATCATTTCCAAAACTAACTCCAAAGAACAATTTTAATAAGCTAATCTCAATATATCACTCTTTTACTAGTAAATTATGTGGTAGTTATGGAAAAAATGCTCTTTGGTGTTGTATCGTCATCCCCAGAAAGATTCAGGAATGATAGTCACAAAAGCAAGACCACTAACTCGAGAATGATCTAACTGTACTTAAACGTGTGGGAATAAACGTATGAGAGTCTGTATGCTTTTACTGCTTCTATGTCTCCTGTTGGCTCTATAGCCCAGCTGCAGATTAATTAGGATGGAAAGCTAATTATCTATCCTTTTGTGCTCTGTCAACTCTTAAGCGGCCACAAGAGCCCTATGTGGCATAATATCAAAGACAGCAACTGACATTGATTGGACACTTCCCATGTACTGACACAGTTGCCCAGTGCGTTCCTTACATCTCATTTACTCTTCGTGACAACCCAAGAGATGGTTTTCTGGGTGTGGAGACTGTGGCTGGGAAAAGCTAAATGACTTGCGAGTGAGGGGTGATACCAGGATTTAAATCCAGGTTCGACTGACTTTACAAGTGACTCTTAACTACTTAAACTTAAAGTTAGATTCAAATCCAGATCTGTCTAACCTTAAAATGGAATATTAAATATTGTACTTCATTTTTAAAGTTGGCGGGAAAAAATGCCTCAAAGAACGCCTATTAATGTACTTCACTTCCAGAGGACTCTCTCAAGTCTTGATTGATAGCCTATTCATTTTTACTTTACACACAATTATAACAGCTTAATTCTCTGCTTTATCAACCCCTATCAGTGGCAGAACTCTGAAAATAGTGAGAAGTCATCACTGAGAACACAAATGAGATTGAAGAGAGAAAATTATGAAAATTACACATAAAAAGCCCAAAGCACAGCTATTTGAAACCACTTAATGCATGGGCCTAATTCCTCCCATCTCATTCTTATATTGTAACATGACCCATGAGTGGTGTCTATTATCAAAGATGAAAACTCGGGAGAAGCAATGCATGTGTGGCAGCAGGGCGTACAGGAAATCTCTGTACCTGCCTCTTAATTTTGCTGTGAACCTGAAACTGTTCTCAAAAAATAAACTCTAAGAAACATTGATCAAAACCCACAGATACTGACTTAACCAAATGATCGGGGTTAATATCACCAATAATGAGATACATTGACATCATATGTCTCCTGATATGATACACTACAAAGGGCACAACGTCCTATCTGTGGCATTCTTGTACAGCCTCAATCTAATCACAAGAAAATGTCACACAAATCAAAATTGAGGGCCATACTACTAAATACCTGACCAGTACTCTTTAAAAGAGTTGAAGTCGAAAGACAAGGAAAAACTGAGGAACCATCACAGGTTGGCAGAAACTAAAGGGATGTGACAAATGCCATGTGAGATCCTGAATTGGATCTGGGCACAGAAAAGGGACATTAGAGGGAAAACTGGCAAAATCCAAGCAAGTGCTGTAGTTTAGTTAATGGCACTGTATCATTGTCAATTTCCCGGTTTCGATCACTGTTCTCTGGTTCTGAAAGTTGTTAAGGTTGGGGGAAGCTCGGTGAAGGGTATACGGGAACTCTGTACTGTTTTTACAACTTTTCTCTACCTGAAATTATTTCAAAATAAGAAATTTTAAATGAGTCAAATTTGGTTTAACATGCACATAGAAATATATTATCTGAGAAATATCTGCCCCAGAAATATTTAAAACAGAAACATTCTGGTTCTTTATGACAGGGGTAAACTTCAGATTTACTGAACACATAGCTGGCACACAAATATTCGTTCAAAAATCAACAAATAAATATCTAATTCCCATTTAACAAGGCAGTACTACCCAGGCAATAACATTTTTTAACTTTTTATTTTAGACGTACAGAATTATCACAAAGATAGTACTGCGAGTTCCCATATACCTCACATCCAGTTAACCCTATTGTTAAAATCTTACATTAACATGGTATATCTGCCACAATGAGCAAGCCCCATGCTAGTTATTTCTATCTGTGCAGTGGCTGATGCTGCTGGCTCTTTGGGTAGGCTTATTACGTGGATGATGATGAAGATCGGGTTGATGCTAATCATGTCTTTATTGTTTATAACCATAATACTGACTATGGGCCACGCACTGTAGTCACAGTTTGCATAAATCATCTCATTTAGTTATCACGGTAATGGAATTAGGTGGGTGCCTTTTCTTATTCCCACTATATGGAGGGAGAGGCCAAAGCTCAGAGAGGTTAAGGAGGATTCCTCCAGATCACCCTGGAGGAAACAGTAAAGTCAAATTCGAACATAGGACTGGTCTCTACGCTCTTAACCACTGCAGCTGTCAGTCAACCAAAACCTCCAGCAGCTGTTTAGCTAAGCTTCCCTATACACGTTCGGTTGGTTTTATTTAAAGTAACTAAAAGGCTTTCTATTTTTCCCTCTTTGCCTTCCCCTCGGATTCACTCATCTTTCCCTCTAACCTGTCAATAATGCCTTTGGCACCTGTCACCTGATGTCTACTCTCCTTCCTGCTGAACCTCATCTTCCACGGGTCTGACCAGCATGCTTTACACTGATTCATATGACTGATAAAGGTGATATGAACAGGTGATATGGACAAGACTCTCAAAATCCACCAGCTACCTCCATCCAGGGTGGTGTGGCTCCTTTAATCAGCAATGTTTGGGCCATGCTTCAAAAACGGTCCATTCTCTATCACTAGGTGCAGGCTAGCCCAGTTGGTCTCAACCCTGGCTGCACAACAATCACCTGGGGAGCTTAGAAGTCCCCATGCTCAGGCAGCAGCCCAGATGATAACATCAGAATCTCTGGGGGTGGGACCAGGTATCAACATTTTTAAAGCTCCCCAGGTGGTTCTGCTGTGCCTCTGGGGTTGAGACCCTCTGGGCTAGCACACATATCCTTTTATCCAAAAGTAGCCCATCACAGGGTGGACTGGAGTACTGTATCTGGGCATTTAAATCACTCCACTGAAAAAGGATGCTAGCCAACTGTGAGGTATGCCAAAACCTTTCCGAACAGAATACTGGCCCTTGCTATTCACTTCACTCCACGAACTAATGAATTGGAGAGATGGGAACATAAATATCAGTGAAGGAGAAGCTGCTCTCAAACTTCTCAGCGATGACATCAAGCTTGTTAATTTCTTCAAGGAAGAACCAATTATACAGCTTAAGTATCAAAGAACAAACCTTGAGTATGCTATTCTAAGTTGTAAGTAATTTACTCTCCAAAGGGGCTTAATTTATGCAGGACAACATAAGCTTTAAGAAGCTACGATGTGGTCCATTCATATTCAAATGTAATGTGTTACAGGGAGGTTAAAAGACACAGAAGATAGCAGCAAACTGAAAACAGCATTTGTAACAAAAGCCTCTGATAGCACTTTATAGTCTTAAATAGATGACATACATAGCTAAAACACTCAGTGTTTTCCAGGACCAGGCATCGTGCTATGTGCTTTACACACATGAAACCATTTACCACTCAATCAATTATGCAAAGTAGATACTTTATTGTCCTGGTTTTTCAGATTAGAAAATCAAGACCCAGAGAAGTTAATTTTGAAGTTATTGGTATTTAAATCCAGCAGTCTGACTCCAAATCTCACTCTCTAAACCAGCAGTCCCCAACCTTTTTGGCACCAGGGACTGGTTTCATGGAAGACAATTTTTCCATGGACTCGGGGATGAGGGGAGGTTTGGGGATGATTCAAGAGCATTACATTTTCTGTGCAGTCGAACCTCTCTGCTAATGATAATCTGTATTTGCAGCCACTCCCCAGCACTAGCATCACTGCCTCAGCTCCACCTCAGATCATCAGGCATTAGTTCTCATAAGCAGCGCACGACCTAGATCCCTCGCGTGCACAGTTTACAGTAGGGTTCACGCTCCTATGAGAATCTAATGCTGCCACTGATCTGACAGGAAGTGGAGCTAATGCTGTGATGCCCGCTGGGGAGCAGCTGCAAATACAGATGAAACTTCACTCACTTGCCTGCCGCTCACCTGCTGCTGTGCGGCCCAGTTCCTAACGGGCCACAGACGGCTACTGGTCTGTGGCCTGGGGGTTGGGGACCGCACCTCTAAACCATAAAATGACACTATTATATCTGATCCTCACCTTATCTTTATGATATAAATATACGTAAGTATACAGAAGTAGTGATTGCAGTACCGATGTGTTAACTGAGTGGTTCAGAGATAAGGTCACAGAGTTTTTAAGGGCCCAAATTAGAACAGATTCATCTCTCAACTTCCATCCCAAGCCCCCTCCTTGCTATACCATAATTCTTTCCTAGGTGCCCACAGATGAGTGCTGTCCAGTGGAAATTTTTGCAATGATGGAAATACACTATATTTGGTTGTCCAATATAGTAGTCTCTAGCTACATGTCTCTACTGAACATTTTAAATGTGGTTAATGTGGCTAAAAAAACTGAGTTTAGTTTAAACTGTAACTAATTTCAATTTAAATGGTGAGTGACTATCATACCAGAAAGGCAGCTACAGCGGCCATGAAAGGTCGCATCATTTTCACCCTTTACAATGACTTTTGAAACCAAACTCACTTCCAAAACCAGGCTCTGTTTCCCTGATCGTTTAACAGCTCATCGGTCCATCACGAGCTCTACTGAAATAAAACACCACCAAGGGGTTGAAACAAGCTTGAGCCCCATGATCTTAGTATTTGCCAGGCACGGTCACCATAGCAGGCTCTGCTATAAGTTGGAATATGTGACTCATGAAATGGAGCCAAGTCAATGAATGTGTTTCCCAAAGAAAAACCATTGCACAGTTCCCTGCACATTGAGGATGTATTAATAGTTTGTTTCCAAAGTACTGGTAAAAGGTTCCAAGACAAGACAAATGTGAATTCCACTCACCTGTAGCCAATCACCTGGCTGCCTTGAAATACTGCCACAGATTATGACATTTAAGACATTACCAACCCCAACCCCTTCCCCAGGTGCCAAGACAAAGGTGAACAAACTTACCAAACAATGGGCTTAATCTATAGTAAATCCAAGAACAAAATTCAAAATATTGGCCTCCTATTTCTAAGATTCAATTCTGAAAACATCGCTTAAAGTATGAACATTTTTTCTGCAGTTTCTACTGATGTATGTTCCACTGAAAAATATCTCTATAGTTCAAGACAGCAAAGTCATGCCGAACCAATAAAAGATTTCATTATTGTCACTGTTGAAAGCAGTTATTGCACAGAATGCTTTATTCGTTAGCATCTAAAACTCAACTGTGGAAACTCACTTTAGCCCCCCAAATCATCTGACCTCTTCGATTACTTTGTTCCTGATTATTTTGATGTTTATATGAGGTTTGTGCCTAGAACAATTCCATCAAAAACTAAGCAACAAGATGTTTTTGAGGCAATCCTTTTTATAGATGCAACTGGAAAAAGGTATTTTTTCAGATTTGAAAAAAAATCTAATTAAAATCATCATCTAAACAGGAGAGCCAATAACGTGAAGGCAAAAGAGAGAACTGAAGTCTGGCAATGAAAGAAATGGTTGGGGTACTTCGCTTAGGGAGGGCAAGAATTCCTGCTTTTCTCGGTGGAAGGACATTATATGAAATGCTCACTTCATTTCTTGAGTGCCACTAGGATAATCATCGCTTTCTGCACTTGATACCATCTTGGCTATTTAAAAATGACTCTCCATATGGTTATCGTAAGAGTAAGATTAAAATTTTCTAGTGTAATCTGTTTATTTTGTTTCCATCTTTTGGCCTGAAGAAAACTTCACATGAGATCTGCAAAAGTGCTGACTCCGTCTTCTATCAGTGTGAGGAAAATGTGGTGTATTTTTTAGCTACTTTTTAGATGAAAAGTATTGAATATTTGTAATCAAAAGTTTGTATGGCCAAGAACCATACGCTTATAATTATTACATGGGGAGCTGTTAAATATTAATATTACCTTAAATAAAACGTATGAGACAATCATAGCCCATCCCAGTCGTCTCATTCTGTTTGGATCACTATACCACATCGGATCTCGAGGTAGGGTTCCAGCCTCAGTTGTTGACTATAACTTCAAATTAGCGTAACTTTACATTATAAAATTCATCCTTCCTCAATCTACGCTGGCCAAAACGTGAATCAAAAGTAGTGGGTGACAGCTACTCGGGAGGCTGAGACAGTAGGATTGCTTGAGCCCAGGAGTTTGAGGTTGCTGTGAGCTAGGCTGACGCCACAGCACTCGCCCCAGGCAAGACAGTGAGACTCTGTCTCAAAAAAAAAAAAAAAAAAGTAGTGGGTGAGCCAGCTTCAAACGTTAACCATAAGTGCCTCCGTATCTTGTTCTAACTTGTTCAGTCTTAATTTTGAAGCATTTCACAAAGGGAATTTATACTCAAAATGCTTTAATACTCTCGACTACTTGCAAAACTCTCCTTTTTTTCTCCATCATGGATTTCTTAATAGTAATAAAAAAAACTACATGGCAGCCGGGCGCGGTGGCTCAGGCCTATAATCCTAGCACTCTCGGAGGCCGAGGTGGGCAGATCGTTTGAGCTCAGGAGTTCGAAACCAGCCTGAGCAAGAGCGAGACCCCGTCTCTACTAAAAATAGAAAGAAATTAGCCCGACAACTAAAAATAGAAAAAATTAGCCAGGCATGGTGGCACGTGCCTATAGTCCCAGCTACTCGGGAGGCTGAGGCAGAAGGATCGCTTGAGCCCAGGAGTTTGAGGTTGCTGTGAGCTAGGCTGACGCCACGGCACTCTAGCCCCGGCAACAGAGTGAGACTCTGTCTCAAAAAAAAAAAAAAACTACATGGATTTTTTTAAGTTTTACATTTGCAATGTTAATGTGGAGCATGGATTGCCAGTGTATTATTCTGAAAGAAAAATCAAATTATTCTAACATCTGAGATTTTTAAAAATCTGAAGGGTTACATGCTACGTTTTTTATCAGTTTTACTTCTTTTTTTTTTTTAATACATAAGTGTGGCAGACACAGCTCACTATTTTCCAATATCTATTCCTCCCCTCTTCTAAAGCAATATTTTTAGCTGGCTGCTCAGCTAAAGATTACATTTTCCAGAGTCCTTTGGTATGATCATATAACCAAGCTCTGGCCACTGGATATGAGAAGTGGCATGTGAAACTTCCTGTTAGCAAGAATAGGAGGGGGAAGGCAGCAGCTGTCTTGGACCATGAAATGGAAGTCAAGTGTTGAGTATGACAGAACAGGACAGAGAGAACCTAAGTCCCTGACCCCTTTGTGGAGGAGCACCACTGTGCCTGCTTGGACTCCCACATTAGAGGAGTGAAAACTCCTGGCATGTTGAAGCTATTATTATTAACATTCTGGGGGATTCTATTATAGTAAACAAACCTATATCCTAGCTAATATAGTATCACAACATAATGAATTTGCTTATAAGTGTTTTGTTCTATCAAAAATAATTACAAGAGCATCCATACAAAGAACTATTCTTTCAAGCCACCTGGCATCCAACGATGCTGACACTCGTCTTTTGGAAGTGCCTCCAGAGAGGATAAACAATTTATATTATTTTACCAGGTCCCAAAATGACAACCCTCAGGTTGGTTACCCACCTTACAGATCTGGCCCAACCGATTGTGACCACTTTCCAAAAATCAAACCCAACATCAAAAGTGTGCCACTGTTGATACTGTTTTATTATAAAAATGAGCCACGGGCTCCCCCATCCCGCACTGGCAGGAGAAAACAGGTAGGAGAAATGGCATTCTCTACGCTTGCGTACACTTCCTCTGTCTTTTAGCAGAAGGTCCCCTTGGGAATACCAACACCTAACAAACCAACTCTACCATGCCAATAAATGACATTGACTGCACCACCTCCACTAAGAATAGGTGAGGAACACAGAGCTGGAGACTTGTCACTTCCTAGCTGTGTGACCTCAGCTGTCAACATCTGTGATATGGTGAGGATTGCATTGGTGGATTCAGGTAAAGCACTTAGGACAGTGCCTGCACACAGTAAGAACTCAGTAAATGTTTTCAATGTGTGTATTGTGTGCATATAACATACGTATATGGGTACAGTGGGTATGTATTTGTCACACGCACGTATATGCGTGCATGTATGTGCCTTTTTGATAAATGTGTATGTGTATATGCATATATGTGTTATGTATGTGTATATGCATATATCTCTCTCCATTTCTTGACTGATAAACATATATTCTGATTTCCGTGAATTTCAAGTTGATTCACAAAAACAGTGTCCTTTTGTCCCAAATTCACAACTTGGTCAAATCTCATTCTCCTGCATTTGTAATAGACCTAATAATTAAGCGCATCTGCCCCTTAAACATCTCCTAAAAGGCTCTGCAAGGCCCGGCAGGTTTTCAGCTGCTCTGGCCCAGGCTCAGGAGGGCACAAGGCACATGGGTATGGTACAGCAGTCTCTGCGCCTGCCTTACAAGGCCTGAACTATCATTTTATTTTCTCAATAGCCAAGGGAGCTCATCTGAACCACCAAAAAAAGATGCGAACACAGAAATACAAACACACTCTACCAATGATTTCCATAAAGGCAGAAACAGATAAAAGAGAAGCTCACAATTGAAGCAGTTCTCTTCCTACACTGTCCCCAAGTTTTTGGAATGGATATCTAAACAGAAAAAAAAAAGAAAAGGCAGAGTTGTCATTGCTTATGTCTCCAAAGTAGGACATGTTATATCACCAATGGGGTACAAAATGCAATTCAGGCTCAGATATATCTACATAAATTGTTATTTCCCCACTTATCCTCAATTTGAAATGTTCTGGAAGCCCCAGTCATTTGCAAAATAGTCAAGTATAAAAAGACAGCAGTTGAGGTCATTCAGAGAGCCTGGAAAATAAAAGAAAGAAAAGAAAAGAAATACAGCAGTTAATGGCTGCCACAAAGCCCAGAACCTTCCCCGAGACTCCTGGGCACACAACTCCAGACTACTGGATGGAAAATAATGCAGCCTTCTGCACTGCTTAAGTATGTCTGAAAAGAACACGTATTCATTTACTAATTTGTGTGTGTGTGTTTCAAGGAGGTTCTATCCTAAGAAAGAAAAAATAAAACAAGGCAGCACATCGGCTAAAATGGGACTGCCATGACATCAGAAGGGAGATACAAATAGACGGAAACATTCAAGTCCAGCGTTGTGCAGACTCAAGAGAAAAGTCAGTGGGCACATCCGCCTCAACAACTGTTGCTAGCTTACGATACCCCACATCACGCTAAGTACAATTCGTCACTGCACCTGCAAATTACCGAGAAACATTCCACCAAGGTCGTTTCACTTTGTTAACCTGGCAAACACACATGTAAACTATTTTTTAAATATTCAAATTTTTAAATGATGGAAATTTAAAACATCTTTAGTGCTTTATGGCAATAACCTTCTGTTAGTTCTCCAAACAATTTATGTGATCAAGTCATTCACTGAAATGCCAGTTAAATGAGGAGTGAGTCGCTGAATGTGGGCAAATTATGGACAGAGGTTTTTACAGCAATCAAACTGTAGATATTTTTAAACCAAGTAAGCATAGCCTGCCATTTTAAGTACAAAGTTACCATGGGAACAATAATACCTTGTCTCCTCGACCCTAAAGCTAATTTTTCATAGGTCATAAATTTATAGACATAATTAAACGAAGCATTGTATTTGAGACTGAAATATATACGAGACTAGAATCTGTAAGGCATTCAGACAATGCCTTAATTCATCTTCAGGTTCCTATGATGGTGTCACCAGGCTTCTGAAGAAGGAAGCACAAGTAATGATGACGTCTCATTATGTTATTATAGTTACTGACACCATTTATGGTTTCTTCTGTGACAACTTATGGTTTTGATAAGTTTTATTGCTTATCATTTCTATTTTCCTAATTGCATTAAACTATTAACATCAATCGTAATTTGCTACATTCAGAAAATGCACTTTTTTTTTTTTTTGAGACAGAGTCTCACTCTGTTGCCCAGGCTAGTGTGCCGTGGCGTCAGCCTAGCTCACAGCAACCTCAAACTCCTGGGCTCAAGTGATCCTCCTGCCTCAGGCTCCCGAGTAGCTGGGACTACAGGCATATGCCACCATGCCCGGCAAATTTTTTTTTCCTCTCTATATATTTTAATTGTCCAGCTAATTTCTTTCTATTTTTAGTAGAGATAGGGTCTCACTCTTGCTCAGGCTGGTCTCAAGCTCCTGAGCTCAAACGATCCACCCGCCTCTGCCTCCCAGAGTGCTAGGATTACAGGCATGAGCCACTGCGCCTGGCCCGGAAAATGCACTTTTGAAAAGGCCACATTCTTCCCAACTGAATGTTTCGGAAGGATGTTCACTTGCAAAAGTAGCAACATTTAGCTATAACTAAAATCTGAAACTTGTTAATAAAGCCATTAAAATAGCCAGCTACTATGTAAAAGAAGAGAGAAATGTATATGGTACATACACACATGTGGTAGAAATGTAGACCAGTATTAGTACTACTCTATCCCTAGAAGAAAATGCTTTTATAAACACAATAGAAATTTCTATTGTTTTGCATGTAACCCTTATTGTAATTTCTCTGGTCATAGGTACATCTCCCCCGAGCCTGTGGGCTCTTCTTTAAGACCAAGGACTGACTGTCTTGTTCATCACTGTAGCCCCTGCCCTTGCAACTGCACTTGGGCAGTGAATGTGCACAGTGAAAGCTCAGAAGCTGGCTAGAAAGCAAGCTATGCCTCGAATGATGCCTTTGATGACACCAACAAAAGCAGCAACATCACAGCAAATAACTACTGTGGCCACTCAGAGCTTGGGCTGCGGCTGGGGCAGTCTTCTTTCTCCTCAGGCATCGCTGTAGCCAATTCTGACAATCACAAGACGATAGATGTTTTCTGCAGCATTTATGGAGACCTTTCCCCACGCAGATGGAAGCACAGAAAACTCCCATTTACCTGGGAGTTTTCCTTTCCTTTTCGGTCACTTACCCTCTTAACTTCTCAACTCCTTTCATTTCCTTGTCTGGAGAAGCCATCTAAATATTCTTCAACTGCCGGGAAAGGTCAACAGAAGCCAAACTTTTCATCAGAGTGATTTCAAATATTATACTAGTACGACAGACATCACAAACAAATGATGTTTCATCACAAGCAATGAGGGGAGGAAGGAAGAAGTTTCTTGACTGGCCAATATGTGGCTCTATGATTTTTTTATAATACTTGCAAAAACAAACACCTGCTTTCAAATATAAGGATAAGCACTATAATAAACAGGGTTCTGATTACTTGGTGCGCTATTAGGATGAACTCTTAATTCCAAGAAACCAAGGTACGAGTTACCCCATTATTAACCTCACTCTCAAAGAGCAATATTATTTTTATTCCAAATAATGTTCATGAATGGTTAACAGTTTTACAGAAATAATTTAAAAATAAGGCTTTCAAACAACCTGTATAGAAGTCCCAGTATGTGAAATTATATTGGATTTTTCTCACGAAGATGTTAAAGATGTACCAACTGAAAATGTATAGGAAGATAGAGATATAAACATGTTTATGAATAATTAAACTGTATGGACATAAACACCTGACATTTAATAATTATCTGAACATGGCATTTTTACCGATTTCATCTAAATATATGGGGGGAAAAAACGTTCCTGAAGCTACCTACTCTAATCAATTTTACATGCCAATATTAAACCACTGAGAAGCATTCATTAAATATAAGTGAAAGAACAGATTGAACATAACTACAGAACTTCCTCCATTTCATCCTCTACGATTACCCAGAGCGGAGCCTCACTCACCTGCAGAGAAGAGAACACACAGAAATCAGCACTGACACAGGAGAACAACTGGGAGCCGATTCTTTTCTTTTCCAAAGGAGTTGCTGACAGACAGCATCCTCCAGCTTTTAAGCATTTGGGAGGGAAACCAACCCCAGGTCTAGGGACAGAGAAACCTAAAGCCAGAGTCCTTTGGACACTAATCAGAATGAAGCTATAGCTATATCTGCAAAGCTTCAGAAGAAAAAGAATAGGAGATTTCTTTGTCTTACTGCAATATTAAGCTGGAAATGGCCCCAGGGGTATTTAGACCACTACCTTCTTTTTAGCTTGTTGGAAAACTAGGCCCTATTAGATTAAACCATATGAAAATGCCATATTTGTACACCAAAATGGTCAAATACTGTCTATTTCATATGTCTCAACCTAACATCTTCACTGAGGATTGGGAAAGTCAGGAAAACACGGTACTTAACCAGCCATTGTACTATTCATTAGCAGCTCTCAGAAGAAAAGAAAAAGGTTAAACCTCTTGCTTCAAATGAAATGGTGAATGAGAAAAATCATTTGTCCACTTCAATTGTTTGATGCTATCTTCTTTTGTTACATGAATATTTGAGAATTTGCTAGAAAGACACTTAAATAATAAAACCTTTCAGGTACAAAGAATTTTCCAAAGGTAATTATAATTCAGTTTCATCTCATATATGCTATCATCATTTACATCTCATTATTCTTATCATAAAGAATGCCTTGTTCATGGTTAAGAGTTCAATGAATATCAACTCAATTACACTGGTAGGTCCCTATCAGCACCAGGAATGAGTAACAACCACGACTAGGTTTGTCTGCATCAGAGAAAGATTTGGCCTGAAAGACACCCTTCAGAAAGGCACTTGCTGAACTGGGCAACTCCTTCTATACCTGGGTCCCTTTATTTGATGTCTAGAATTTCTGGCCCTATTCCAGCCCAAATCCCCAAACTTCCCATGGGCTATATGTTTTAAAGTTTTGTGACAACTGTCTTTCACTACTTCAAAAGCTCAGTCTAATTCCATGTTTCTCAACCTCAGCTCTCTTGATGTTTAGGACTTGATGACTATTTGTTGGGGTGGGAAGGACTGTTCTCTGCACTGTAGGCTGTTTGGCAGTAGATCTGGGCTCTTACCCACTAGATGCCAGGAGCACCCTTGACCCCCAGAGCTGTAACAACAGAGATCTCCAGATATTGCCAACTGTCCCCTGGGGGGCAAAAATCAACCTCAGTTGAGAACAAACTCTTCCGAGGCAAAAAATTAAATTAAATTAAATTAAATAAATAACTCATTGTTGCTTCTTAAGGAATCTGAGGTCTCAATTTCTCACCAGTGCTTGACTTTCCAAAGATTGTCTGTGAGTACATGAGGCAGAGCCTGCCTACACAGAAAGTCCGACCAAACAGGTCGACGTTTCTAATCAATAACCCACTCTATGTGACACTTATTTTGGTCATAAGTTTCCTTTTTCTTTTCAATGATACCTCACTTGTCACGTTAGGCTGAGAAAACTGCAATTCAACCACAAAGTAGAAATATCATCATTTTGCTCAAATCCCTGAATGTTGACATAATAAAAAGAACTTAACTTACATATCCAAATTTAGACTTCAATTTTAAATTCTAGAGTTTCTACATTGAGAGACCACCCCAAGACAAAAACATCACAAAAAAAGTTAATTTTAAGAAGGGATCCTTATGCCTGGGGCCTTGCAGGATCACACAAATCCAAATGTATCTGAGTGCATATGTGTTGGCTGGTGGGGACGGTGCTGCCCGCAGACAGAAGGTCACATATGGAAAATGTCTGGTGGTTCAGGTTGGTTTTGGCCATGATCACCAGCAAGGGAGCAGCAGCACCCTATGAAAAATTGCATTTCCAAAGATATGTTTTAGGAGAATTTACATTCGTGATTTCTGTTTGTCCTCAAATAAATAAATAAAAGTTTGAGGCCTTGTTAAGGAATAAGAATATTTCTGTGAAGTGATGGGTAACAGCCACACACATAATCTCATTTGACGGCTGAATAAGCTCCTTTCCGGAATAAATCAAGCTCAAACTACAGCCCAAGTACTGGCTTCCTCTTTGCAGGGTGAGCAGCTATGTAAAATATTCCAGGAGAAGTTTCCATCAAACTCCTTAAGGAAACTAGGTAATCTTGAATGGACCAAGAAAATTTCATTTTCACAAATAACATCACCAAACATGGAAGCAACACTTGCACAGAAGAGCTCCAGTTCATTCTTTGAGTTATCCTAGCTGCACGGCTCTAAGACATTAGTGGAAAACTGGCCTTTTCCCTTTCTCTTTCAACGAAGAATTTGCATCTTGAATGTAAACTTGGTCTTTGTAATGGTGCTAATCGGGTCATATTTTTCTTGTAAAAGAAATCTACATTTTAACATAGCGAGGATTTTTATTATCTTATTATGATATGTCAAAGGTTGGTTTAAGTAAAAACACCTCACCTCACTTGTGGGTCCTCTGCCCATGTTTTACCCATAACACTTGCCACATGGGGTTGTGACAGGTGTTACCTTGTTGACTAGCCTCACTGGGAGCAGAGCACACTGAGGGCAGACACTGTTTCACTTGTGTCAATACCAGGTCCATTTGCTACACAGTGGGCTCATCCACACAGAGCTTTCATTCACCAGCATGTGACCCAGTCACTTACTGAGTGTGCAAATCATGTCTTAATCATCCTATCACAAGCTTAGCACTCAGTCCAATAAATACTTGGTGAATGGATAAAATCAGTATCAATCCTACTTTTAATAAACCGCATGTTACAATTTCACAGTCACCCTCAATGCCCAGCTATCTTCAATGGAAGAAAATTCTTTATGGCTTACTTAAATTCTATTTCCTCTTTTCTTTTATTCTGTATAAATACCAAAACAGCAGGATCCCCATCTCCAGGACTCCTGTGGACCTTAATGAGGTCCCTTCTTAGCTAAATGGTGACCTCTATTATCGTGTAGAAGTTTTAACATTCAACAGGTGGCTCCCAAGACTCACGCACTCCCTAGTCCTGGAGAAAATATAAGGCAAGCAAAAATAATTTTGGCATGTTACCCACCTGTTTTGCCCTCCACTGGTAAATAAATTGTCTTCTTGATTTAATAGAAGAGCGGATTTGGCTTCTCATTCTGCATCAATGACAATGAAATCAACATCTTTCACGAAAATAACATTAGTTGGGAAACACAGCACAAATAAGCAGCTAAAAAAAATCACAACTAAAGCTCTGTTTAGAAACTGGATTTTCCCTCGGTGATGGTGGATTCCATTCTGAAATCCTATTCAAGCATGCACAGCCACATAATGTGTCCTACATGTTTGCTACTCTGCAGGGGCTGGGATGTTGTCACAGAGCTACCACACACAGCTCTTATGACCAGGCTGGTACGTGGTAACTCAGAATCAGCTCCCCCCACAGCTTCCATCTTCATGTGAACAAGTCTGTTCATCCAGCTGGACTTTCAGAAGTCACAGGTCTGTGGAAGGGAACCATGAAATTCCATGGAATTAGATTTGACCTTAACTGGTTTACTTTTTACCTTTTAAAAAAGCCACAAAAAGTATGAGGGATCTTGCAATAAGTTTTTAAAAGGTGTGCAAAAACGTTATTGGGGGATATAAAAGAGCAGCTAAATGTGTGAAGAGACATGCCATGTACACAAATGGAAGAGTCAATATAGTAAACACATTAACATCATGAAATTATTCTATGAATTCACAGCAATCCCTCTCAAAATCCTAACAGGGATGTTTGTGGAATATGAAAAGCTGATTCCAAAAGCAAAGGATCCAGAATAGCTCAGACACTTTTAAAGAAAAGCAAAAGAGGGAACTTCTCCTGAGAGACAGCCTAGCTTATTCTCAATCTCTAGTAATTATGGCAGTGCCATATTAGCACAGGGATGGCAAAATAGACCAAAGGAACAGGGTGGAGTCCAGAGTACGCACATATATAGAAGGGAAGTGTGGGGATATACACATAATCAGTGGGGAAAGGATGAATTATTAAGTACATGGTGGTTTCTGTACAGGAAATAAAAAATTGAAACAAAAGATTTCTACCTCACAGTATTCCAAAAAATAAGATCCCAATGGAATAAAGACTGAAAAATGAAAAGTATAACTTAAAACCTTTTTTTTTTTTAGAAAATACTGAAGAATAGAAAATCTTCATGACCTTGGGGATAGAAACAATTTTAAAACAAGGCGAAAATAAAAAGTGTGATTCATAAAGGAATAAAGGAAAAGATTGATAATTAGGACTTTATTATTATAACAACATATTCAGTACAACAAAAGATGCGTTCAACAAAGTTAAAAGATAAGCCATAGAGAAGATGGTATGGACAACACATTTAACTAGGGATTAGTAAACAGAACATATAAAGAACTGCTACAAATCAATAAGACAAAGACAAAGATATAAACGGAAGGGAAAACCCAAATGGCCAATAATCTACCCAAAACTTTCAATCTCTAGAGAAATTCAACATAAAACACAATGAAACACCACTTCCTACCTATCAGATTTTTGAAAAATTAAACAATGTGACAATATCAAATGCTGGTGAGGATGCGGAGAAGCTAGAACATTCATACACTACCGGAGGGAGTATAAATTGATACTACCACTTGGGACTCGGTGTAACATGATACAATTTCAAGTCAGCTCCAGGTGAGGACAAAGCATTCATTTTGCTAACTGCATCATTACTCTGGTTAACAAGACAACAAAATTCCAAACTGAAGGAACGTAGGGAAATTATTATTGTCTGCATCCAAACAATATGAGAAGAAAAGTTAATCTAGCAAATGCAATTTTCTCTCTAGTTCCATTTTCAGGATAAAAACCAAAAATCATCCCAGGCCTTTGAGACTGTTTCCACACCTGCACTCCACTTGGAATATCCACTAACCAACACTTCAGCAACTACTGTTTATTCAAACAATTCCTAAAACTCTATCGTTTTCAGGAAACTAACTGGGAGGAGGCAGGCTTCAACATCTATATAGCCTTATATCCTGAAGCCAGAAAACGTTCTCATTGACCATATCCTGGGTAAATACGCAACACCTAGAATTTTGTCTTTATTCACAACTCAAAATGCACTTTCCATTTCTGAGGTAGATGACGGGAATACTGATCTTTGTAATCTCTCCAGCTGGATGCATGTTTTTCATGTATCTATCTCATCTCTCCTCAAGTGTTTTCCAAGTCATTCTCACGCCACTATGTCAATGTTTTCCACTTAAAATAGAGGGTAGGAACCCGTGGTTTATGCACTCCCTAGTATGGTTCTAGATATGAGAGCCTTTAATAAATGCCTTTAACCATAATGATTTAGAAGCAGGTCTATTTTCCAGATAGAAAACCTGCTCATGTTTTAAAATAATGTTATTAATGTTGAGCAAAAGCTGCCGGACACAAGAGTTCATACTGTATCACTCCATTTATATAAAGTGTAAAACCAGGCAAAACACGCTGACAGAAATTAGGGGTGATTATCCTTGGTGGGGGGCGGGTGCCTGAGAGGCAGCTTGCGGCAATTTTCTAAGGGGCTGGTAATGTTCTGCTTCTTAATTTAATTGCTGGTTATGCTTGTAAAAACGTAAAGCTATATGCTTATGATTTGCCCACTTTGTGTGTATATATCAGAGTTCAATTAAATTCTTAAATGGTTTTATAATATTTGTGCCTCTTACAAAACATCTAAAAATATTTGTACAAGAAGATATCATCATATAATGCAGCTCAAAACAGATTTTGGTAATCTAGTACACTGGCTTTGCAAAATAGTAATAATTCATGGAATGGAAATTCATCCCTTTAATGTTCTGAATTCTGTTTTACTTACCATGGAAACTGTCAGAATATGCCAAATGAGAAAACTAAAAGAAAAATATAAAATAAAGTGCTGCATCAAATAAAGTTATCTTAAGAGCTTGAATTACATTGCTAATTACATCTCCATTCTTTGCTCATTGTGTGAAGAAACAGATGCCAGAATTTAAGCTCCCTTCTTAACATCCACCATTTAAACATTCTTTTCAGAGACCTTGTGAAACATTTCTAAACCTAAAACAGTGACCTGATGCACATTCAAAACAGTAGGTTTTCTAGACTCCTGCTGACCTTCACTTCCAGCGTTCCTGCTCCTCTTACACTGGAACTATTTCGCAAGTGTGCTCAGATCTGTCAGAAAATACTGACTTATGGTCTCCATTTGGGGGCAGGAGTTAAGGATGTGGGGGCAGGGAGGTAGGAAGGGAAGGGCAATCGATGGCTATATGAAAAGCATCTCTAAACCTGGGGAAAAATCAGTCCTTTCTCTTCCAACTCCTTCATCTATCAAACACATGGAAAAAAGTAACGAAGACATGACCACAGACCCTAAGGATGGAATGCGCAGGAAGGTTGCCTTAAAGGCTTAATCTGGGTAGATTTGATATAGCTAAGGAGATGAATTCTAAATTTGGAAAGGCCATTAAGGTAATTAAGGATGTGACTAAATCCTTCATGTCTTTCTACTTAATGAAGGGAATAAAAGATGATGACAACGATTTGAGTAAGCAAAAGGAACTTCTTAGATTCAGTCCTTTCGAGATAAAGTGCACTAAGCATTAGAACAAGTTACCAAGGAAAGCCAGACACTATTTCCAGGGGAGGCTGGCCTCATTATTGAGATGGTTTAGGTACCATTTTACTCCAAAAAAAGAGAATGAATAAATTAGGGGTCTACAAGCCTCCCCATTATACCTCTGCATTCTCTGATGCTGTTGGAAAAAGATAAAAAGCAATAGAAAACTCTCTTCAGTAGGAAAAAAAAATCAAGCACCCCTTTTGGGAGGAAAAAACTTTTTACCCAGAGATCCTCCCATTCCACAGATGTGCTCAACCAAGTCCTCAATGATACCACTACTCAGATTTTATTATATTGTGAAACACAAAATGTTTTCAGTCCCTTTTACTCTTAAGCAGTGGTTCTCGATGTGGTGCAGTATTGCTTCTCCCCATTGCCCAGGTTATTTGGCAATTCTTGCAGACATTTATGGTTGTTACAATCAGGGTACTGTTAACAGCATGTAGTGGGTAGAGGACCATTAGGCTGCAAAACACCCTACAATGCACAGAATCATCCCCTCATAATAAAGAATCATCCAGCCCAAAATGTCAAAAGTGCGGAGGTTGAGAACCCTGCCCTAAAAAGTCTACTTAAACGGGAAGAAAAATGGACTTCTTTCATTTCAGTATCTATCTTCAGTTGCTCCAAAGAAGAAAGTAGAATTTAGCAGTCTTACAGATATCAAACAAGTAAATACACAAGCAAATACTAAGCTCAAATCAAGATCTACTCTACCTCAAGGTCATTTATGATAGATCTTGTTATACCAAGTTCAAATATGCTGACATATACAGCCATTAAGAGTAAAATGCAAAAGATTAGGTTTAAATATTTTTTCTCTTGGTAGATTTTATGTTTTTCTAATCATGTAAGCAATTTTTACTTTTAGACATTAAAATCCTATTTTCTGGTTACTAGAAAATGTATTCTTTTTTCACTAAGTGGTTAACTTATCTGTCAGGTGTAATTATTATATGTAAATGTCAAATTATTAAAATAGATTTTAAAAAATTGATCAAGAAAAATAATGAGAATACTAATTACCTACATCACGAGGAATGAACAAGGGAACATCACTACAGATCCTATAGACAGTAGGATTAAACAGATAATACGAAAATATTATAAACAACTTTATGCCAATAAGCTTCATAACTTAGATAAAATGGACAAAGTCCTTGAGAAACACAACTTTCCAAAACTGAAACAAAGAGCAAGTCTGAACAGTCCTTTATCTGTTAAAGAAATATAATTCATAACTTAAAACATTTCCACAAAGAAAACTCCAGACCCAAATGGCTTCACTGGTAAATTCTTTCAAATATTTAAGAAAGAAATAATACCACTTTTAAAATTGATGATCAAATAAACAAGGACAGGATTCCATTCCAACCTTCAACCCCTCTGGAATAGTACCAAAGATCACCCATATCTCTTTCCATCCCAGAAATCAATACTTTCTTTCCTTCTCTATTTTACCCTTTGAAAGGGAGGAGACAATAGACAAGATTAAAAACATTTCTGCAAGATTCATTCAAATGTAACCGTTTGTAATCAACTAAAATTTGTTACTCTCATCTGGCATTCAGTCCCCCACCAAATCTGATTCTCTACTCTCCCCCACACCTACTCTCTGCTATGGCCAGGCCAGTCTCTTCAGAATCCCACCAGTAAACTCACTCCTACCTCTCTTCCCTGGGTTACCCTAATCCCTTCCACCCTTCTCAACACACCTCAAATCCAAATCTCCACTGGAAGCTTCATATAAGCCACAAGGTTTCACCATTCTCAAGAACTCCTATACTTTTATTTAAAATTTTACAATTAGATATGGTTCTCTATGTTGGTGTGTTTCTTTTATCCCCTTGGGGAGACTGTCATTTCCCTCCAGTTTTCACTGGCCTGCTTTAAAATCCCTTCCTTATTCTCTATGGCCAGCGGGGTAATGACCAAGTTCTTTCCTGACACTGTGCTGTCTGACGTGGCCTCGGCTCTCCCCACTCCTCCACATTCAGGCCATTCCCAGCTCCTCAACGTGCTCACGCAGCAGCCTCTGCCAGGCCCATTCCAGGCCCCTGCTTTTGCACATCTGTCCCCAGGGCCTGGAATATCCTCTCCCTGACGCCCAGACACTCTGACACCCTGACCTCCCCATCATCCTGCTCATCCTTGGAGACTCAGATCAAAAGTAACTGCCTCCCCAGGGAATTCCTCTCTAAAATACTACCTCTCCCTGTTTTCCTCATATTCCTTTTCTAAAGGAGCTTGTACTTACTTCTATTTATATATTTATCTGCCTTTCTGAAATGACTGTGGTTATTTGAGGACAGAGTCTTGTTTATTTTCTGCTTCAAGACTTAGTACAGTACTTGGCTCATCCGTGCAGGACTCTGAATGCTTGCTGAGCGAGCAGCTGTCATCGTCCCCTGAGAGCCCCATGGTGATGGGCATGTGACAGGAGCTCAAAGGCTTAGAGACCAGCACACGCTAGCTGCATGGCATTTCGGTAGGTACTCACTAAACCCTAACACATGGCGGGAATAGAAACACAAAGCTGTTGTTGCCTTTTAATCCTCAGGGCAATAATGAGTTTCACTAAAACAAAGTGTTTCACCCTAAGCTTTCCAGAAATTCAAAAACCTAACAAGAAGGAAGGACTTTTCAGCAGAGAGAGAAAAGTATTTTATAACATCAGAAGAAAAAAGCTAAAGGCAAAAAAAAGTAATGAAAGAACATTCAAACTGCTCTTTAAATTGTTTTTGTGTCTGTGTACACCTGCAGCAATCAAATTGCTTCTAAAACAACTTCAAGCTCTGGAATTCCATTATTCTGTGATAAAAGTATTAATACTACTAAAGAACAATAATGTCATTTGCCCTATTAACTTACCATAGTTTATCACGGAGTTTGCAATACATCAACAAATATTATTTTACATACCTTGAAATCTATACATTTATAATGTAGATAGACCTTAATAAAATGCATTTTATATGATAAAATCTTAATTTCTAAAACAAGTATTTGCAGAGCACCTACAATATGCCAATCATTTGAATGGACACTGGGATACAATGATAAATAAAACAATCTCTGCTCCTGACAAATTCAGTATTTGAACAGAAAAGGAGGCTTACTAAAAACACTAACAAGTCAGCTAATCGTAACCAGAAGAATCATGTTAAAATTATTAAATGGATAACGATGGCTCAAAAATACAGTAGATACTCTCTTACCAGTGTTGACCTAATGGACCGCACCCAATTACCCCGTATCCTTCGTTCTTTTTCTAAACCATACTGACCACTGTCTACAGAACTTGGGTTCTGGGCGCTTCTCTAGGACCCACGAACCACTTCTCCCACCAGCTGAATTGTATACTTAAGAAGAGTCATTTTTGTTTGTTCCCAAATCCGTTTATGCCAGTTGTACTTGATACTATAATTATGAATTTTAATTCAATATTATAGAAATTAATAAAATATGAGTGCCCAAAGAGCTTTTCTTTCTTTGAAAATCAGGTTGATTGCTTTGGAAAGTCTTAACAAAAATGAGTAACTTGAAAAAATAGTTGCCAAAATTTAAGTATGGGCAAGGCAATTTTAAAAGTTTAAGGGGAGTGGGGCAGGTGTTATAAAGGGATTCTGCACACCGATTCAGTCCCAATGCCTTTAAGCTTTCGTTCTACTTTAATATAAGAATCTGAAACTGGAAATCAGAAACCAATGAATTTTGGCTGTGATCAGTGTCAGAAAGTCTTCAAGGACCTCCAACCAGGGCTTTACGCTCAAAGCAAAGGCCTTGACTCTACAAAAAAAAATAATGTTTAAAGTTAAATAAAATGTTTGCCACATATATGTGGTACTTTTTATGATACACCACTTTGGCATTTTCAATAAACCATCAAACTGCTTGATCCTGGATGTAGCAGATAAGGATCTTCTCTAAGAAGCCCTTGAAGGGGCCAAGTGGTTTGGGCAAAAGCTTTTGCTAGAGCAAAAATATAAGAATTAATTACTTTCTGTTTGTCACAAACAGTACTCTCTGAGGATTATGAGGTTTATTCAGAATGTCAGTCTGAGATGAGAAGGGAGCTTTCTGCAAGTCCCAGGCATGGGCTCCTTACTAGATCTTTAGACCCAGAGGGAAGGAGGCTAACACATCCTAGGATCACTTCCTGCACAGTCGTTCATCAGGATACCATTCCTTTGCCTCCAATTGCATCTGAATTCCTCAGCAAACTTCCAGAACCAAACATTGCAGGCATGCGCCTTCAGTGTGCTTCCTTCTGACTGCAGCCTCTGAAGGTGGCTTGGGCCGGGGTGTGTTTCAGGAGAAGGCTCTCTGGTGCAGCCAGCTCCAAAGAGAAGAGGACAGGAGAAGCTAAGGCTGGAAGCCTTAAAGAGGGTGAACCCTACGGCTTCCTCCAGCAGTTCTCTTGGAGAAGAGCCAGTTGTCCTGGAGGCGGGCACAAGGAAGATGCCAGCATTTAACCCAACTACAAATGATGCCTGTGACGCCGGCTTAATGGAACCAAGTAGCGTTTAAACAATCAGGGAGCTGTTTTCTCATGTTTTTCAAGCATAACATTACTCTCTCTTTTCTTTTTTCTAAATTACATACTTGTAGATTTGTAAAGGCCCAAAGAAATAATTTCATCAAATCCTTTTATAGTAAACTGAGATTAAGAAGAGAAAATGATTTACCCAAGATCACACAGCAAGTTAGTGGGCAAGCTGGGGCAGGCCCCCGGGCCTCTCCGGCCTGCCATCCTTTTCCTCCAGGGACCAGCAGCATCCAGGAGCTTGCTAGAGATGTAGAAACTCAGGCCCCACCCAGGACCACTGAATCAGACACCACTTTTTTAGCAAGATCACCAGATAATTTTTATGCACATTACATTTAAAGAAGAACTGCCCTAAACCAATATTTTCTGAAATGCTATTTAGTGAAATGATTAACTACTTTTAAGTTCATAATCCTTATAAAAACTTCCTTACCACAAATGGATCAAAACAATTATTTTGATGTTTTGCTGTATGTGATCATTTCATATACAATTTTCATTTAAAAGCATAAGCAACTAGTGAAACAAAATCAGCATGTCTCTCTGGATACATAAGCCATATTAAAGCAGGATGGATATTCCACAAGTGCCTTATAAGAAGCTATTGCGTGGAATTCATTTAGTTGCTATGTCTTCAGGTCTATGAACAAGGCAACAGGATCAAAATTCTGTTGGGCGACATGAGTTCCTATCAGATAAAACCAGGGGGTGTATGTGTGTGCACCCGCGAAATATGTGCAGCCAAACGTGAAACCCTTCAGCCAGAGAAATAATTAGTTTCAACACACTCATTTAGGTGGTGTGCTGCATACAAACAATACATCAACATCATCTCATTGTGCAAAACCACCAAAGTTCCTGAATAAGTCAAACACACTTAAAACACCAATTCAATTGGCTCATTCCATTTACCTGAAACATCCAGAAGAGGCCAATCCAGAGAGACAGAAAGTAGGTTAGTGGTTGCTAGGGACTGGGGGGAGGGGAGAATGAGGCATGACTGCTAATAGGTACAAAGTTTCTTTTGGGGGTGATGACAGTATTCTAACATTAGATAGTGGCCATGGCTGCACAACTCTGAGTATACTCAAAACCAGACTTGCACACTTAAATATGTGCTGGTGTGGTATGTGAATTATATCTTAACGAAGCTGTAAAAAAAAAAAATTGGCTCAACAATAAAAAAACCCATGTTTTCTTTTAAGATAAAATTGTATACACTAGCACTGCTCATTATTTTACTTTTCAACTTAAAGATTTTAAATGCCTTAAAATCTGAGTCCAAAGGGGTTTTATCTCCACAAACTTCATCCATTTTACCAGTAAATTAACTGATACCAGGTTAAGGAAGTGACTTGTATAAGAATCAAATTCCCCAACTCAATGGACCAATGGTCAGAATTTTCCCAACATTAAATCATTTCAATTAAAACATTCATAAGGGTATGTACGGTAATTAAATACATCTGGAAAAATAAAGCCAGTTCATGGCCCTGTGGTGTATTTACTAAGAATCTACCAAAGGAAATCAGTATGTTTCCTTTTTGTCATGAAGGGAACTTTCTTTTTAATGTAAAAACTAAAACCTAAAACCAAGGATACTGCCAGAACCAGTGAAGTATGCACAAATTAACATAAATTGGCAATTGAAGTGTAGAGCCAACAATTGTCCAAGACACAAAGTACTTCCTTGAGAACAGGCGTCTGGCTTGGGCATTTGCTTCATGAGAACTCCACCTAACTTCCACACCTATTTAAATATAAAGCTGACCACCAATTAAGTCCAGAGTATTGTGAAAGCCATTCTGAAGAAGGTCCCCTGTGGTAATTCCACACTCAAACTCGACATACAAATCCAAATACCTAGCGCTAAAAAACCAGAGGTAACTTCATTTCAGGAAGGTAGTTAATGCTTTCCCTAATCCTGCACTTCTGCAGAACTGCAACATCTTCCACGGCAAGTATTGCCAAAGCCGCCCCAAGCTGAACCGCAGCCATCTGATTTTTGTGTATGAACCTCATTTAAAAGGGAGGTCGAGTAATGTGACTACTCACATGGGGCCATCAAGAAAAGTAGGAACCGGAATTACAGGCCACTCCATCCTGCCCTCTTTAGAAGGGTCTTATCCTAGGTCTCGCCTAACTTTTTGGTAAGAAATTTTCCTGTTGGATTCAGGGAATCCTATTTTGTTTCCCCTGATAAACTTTTTAAAAAAATTTAAACTATAAAATTCTTTGAACTTCCTTTCAAATGCAAAATAATGTGCTCTCCTTCCTATCCCTCACCAAAATTTTAATCAGTACAAAATTACCACCCCCCACACACAATTAATTAATAGCAGAGGGAATGTGAGGGGGGAGTAAGCGATTGGGGGCAGCAAGCAGTTCCCAAGCCCCCACCATTAACCCGCAAGGGTTAAACCCACTGCCTCCTTCATTAGGAATGCTTCACAGGGGCTCTTCATAGTCCGTGTGGCTTTTGTGGCGCTTGTGGCCGGAGTTTGTCTGTCACTAGGGAAGGCTAATGGAGTGGGGAGAGAAAACCCTTGCCCACGCACAGCTCTCTCACATTTCCAGGACTGCCGCGGAATAGGCTGATTTCCCGGGCACTCTTTACGAGTTTTCCTCCCAATACAGAGTCCCCATATAACGACATGTTGCTGACGGCAGCATTTCAGGGTGTTAGGAAGTGACAGAATCCTCCAGCTGCCTAACACCCGCCCCGGGCCAGGTTGGAGATTTTCGCTCTCCCGAGCTGAGGCTTTCACCCTTGCCATGCGTTCCCCTGATTGCGCTGGAACCCGCTTGGCCCACCGTCTCCACCTGCGGCCGGGCAGCATTTTGATAGTTGGAACGGGGGACAAAGGAGAGAGACCCACCCTGTGCCACATCCTGTCCCTCTCCTCTGCCACTTTCCTGGTTTCAAATGTCATGGTTCCGAAATGAGCTCTCAGAAGACCCTAGGTCTGGGGAACCGGGTGTCTGTTTCATGTGGTTTTAAGGGGACTAGCACGACGGCAGGGCGGGACAGGATTGGACTGGGAGCTCAGGCGACAAGGAGAGCGTCTTGGGAAACAGGCAAGAAGCCCCTGAAATAAAGCAGAAGCCCGGGACGCGCCGTCTGTTCTCTCGGCAACTCCTGCGGGGGGCCTCGCTCTTCCACCCCCGCGAGCCGCGCGCCCGGGGGTGCAGCCTGGGCGCAGCCGGAGTGGGGACGCCCCCAGGATAGGGCAGGGAGGCGCACCTGGGCGTTCCGGACACCTGCGCCGCTCCCCCGCACACCCCCCCCTCCCCGTCTCGGCCCGATCATGTAGGTAGCCGAAGAGACGCCACCTGAGCAGGGCTGGGGCGGGACCCTCGGCCGGGCGCGCCCCTCCCCAGGGGGCTCGAGGCCGTGGCCGTGGCGCAGGGCCAGCGCACTCGCTTACCCATGGCTGGAGACGGGCGGGAGGGGCGCGGGCTGCGGCCGCTCGGGCTCCCCGGGGACGGGCAGAGCCGGTGGCACAAGTTTGCAGGTCTGGCGGGCACGTGCGCCGGCCGGGCTCGGGCGGGCTGCGCTGGGCTGTGCAGGGCTGGCCGCTGGCTCCTCGCTCCTGGCCGGGGTGGGAGCGCGGCGCGGCTCCGCCTGCACTGGGGGCCGGCCGCGCGGAGAGGGGCCCTGACGTCAGCGCCGGGGGCTTTGTGCGCCCGGAGCGAGGGCCCGAATGGGGGCAGCGGGCGCGCCCAGGCTGCCGGCTAAGCTCCTGGCTTCCTCTGGGACCCCCGAGCGAGCGCCGAGGGGCGCGGAAACCGGAAAAACGGACGAGGGGGCTGGGGGCAGAGGGGAGCGGGTTTCTAGGATCGCAGGGGTGCCGATCTGCGTCCCAGATGAAAACCACTACAGCCGGAGGGGGCTTTGAGGTCTCGGCCACACCCATTGTAAAGATAAAGAAACTGAGGCCCCGGGACACTAACCCAAGGACACCCGGTATCCGGCCTCATTGCCTCAATCCACAGTCCCAGATCCTTTTGTTCGGACACGGGCTGCGGATGGTTACTTAATTCAGTGGATCTCAACCCTGCTAAACATGAGAATAAGCGGGGGAGTTTTTGGAACCCTGATTTCATCAGGGCCTTTGTGGGTGGGACCCAGACGATTCCAATGGGTATCCAAGGTTGCGAACCACCGACTTAAGTTAACTCGTGGGTAGCAAATGATTTCTAAGGGTACGGGTAGCACCCTCCAGTCTGGAGTGGTGGCAGATTTGGTGGTGTGCGTAATCAGCCCTCTTGATCCCTGGAAGCCCAGCCCCGGAAGGCTCTTGAAGACTTTGTAGACTCGTTCCAGTCAACCGTTTCTTCCGCTGTTCAGGCCTCGCTCTTGAGCCTTTAAGTGAATTAATGGAGTGTCCGGGGCTTAAATTCCTCTGTCTTCTTAGAGAAGAATTTGCCTGTCTCCAAAGGTGTTATAATAAAAAAAAGCCATGCGACCCTTGCAGTTCTTGTAGGACTAATATTTTATGTGACATTTCTGAGCCCAATATTCCTCCCTGATATTTTACGTTGTGTTCCTTCTTTGTTTTGAAAACACATCACGTTACTTGAACAGAGGGTTACATAAACAGTAACAATAGATAGTACATTTAAGGGACATTTAAGCCAGAAGAGAGAGGCTTTAGGACTGAGAAAGGGTGGAGGAGGAAAACATTTCATCTATTGAAATTTATTGGATTACGAAAGATTTTATCAAGGCAGAGCTCTAGAAAGCCTACTAATATTTTACATAAAAGGACAGAGATTTGTGCTAGGCGGATCACTGGCTCAATTTCACAATCCCACGGGAATAGTCATTCCTAACCAATCTTCATGCAGTAATGTAACAGCAGGGAGCTCATAGGTTTAACTTTTTGTCCTCCTGTTATGGGAAAGTAATCCATTTGAATGATTCCTGAGTACACGTGTATGTAGGAATCCAACTACAGATGACAACAACTGTTCGCAAGGAACAGAAAGACAAAGGTGGCCTGGGCGAGGGCAAGGAGGAATTCATGCTAAGTCCTGGTTGAGGAAAGGGCAAGTTTGGTTGGTTCATACATCCTGGGAGACTCCTAGGAGACAGTGAAAACAACAGAATGGAACTGGTGCAGGACAATCTGAAATAGTATTTTGGCAAGATACAACCTCAACGAGCTACTCTGGAACCAAGATCTCTAAGATTTCGTGCACTGAGATGAAAATACTCTTTGGTCCACTTTGTGTCATTCCCTAGAAGTCTTGGATTTTTTTTTTAACCGAAGAAAAGGAAGAACAGCTGTCCAAATATTGGAGCTACTCACAGTGGATGCTGTGATAAAAACCGAGTTTTAACAGTTGTGTACACAATGTCGAAGGAAAGCCACATTTTAATAGAAAAATTTCCTCACTTTGGAAGTGTCATAGATTGATTTCAACAAGCAATTGTGTCTGAAACCCTTAAGGAAAACAAAACAGCAGTTGGGAAATTATCGAAGGCTACTACAGACAGGGTGCAGAAGATGGCTAGTAAGCATATTCAAATTTCACTATTATTCAGAGAGATGCTATCTTATAATAAACCACTTATATTAAGTCACCAAAATCTTTAAAAATTAAAGCAAACCTACACTGCAGGTAGGTAAATTGGTTGAGCCTTTCTGGAAAGCTATTTGGCAGTATGTATTAAGAGACTTAAAAATATTCATAGCCTCTGACCCAATAATCCCTCTTCTGGGACTCTCTCCTAAGTAAATAACGATTGTTTCAGTCAAAATTAATGTGAAAGGATGTTTATTACAGAGTGAGATGTAATAGCAAACAAAACAACAAAAGCAGAAAAGAAAGCAACAATTGCTCAACGGAAGGGAAGTAGTTATATAAATTATTGTCGATCTAGCTCAGTGGTTCTCAACTGGGGGCGATTTTACCCCCCAGGAGATATTTAGCAATGTCTGCAGAAAGTTCTGGTGGTCACAACTGGGGAGGGGGTGGGGTGCTACTGGCATCTAGTGGGTCGAGGCCAGGGATGCTGCTAAACATCCTGCAATGCACAGGACAGCCCCTTGATCCCCCAACAAAGAGAGATCTGGCCCCATATGTCAATGATGCTGACGTTGAGAAACCCTGATCTGTATAATCAGACATCACGCAGCCTCGTTTGCAAAGAATTGCGTGGGAAAATGCCCAGAGATTTTGTTTCTTTTTGAAGCCAAATAAAAAGCCGAATATACAATATAATCCCGGTCATATTAGTATATACATATATATGTATTGGAAAAGACTGAAAGAAAATACACTGTGGTAGAGACCATTACTTTTTCAACAAACATTTCTTCTATCTGGCCACACGGCCAGACCCCATTTCCCAGGCTCCATAACAGTTAGTGGGGCTACATCATTGACTGCTAGCCAGTGAGGTCAGCAGTGATGTTCATCACATCCAGGTCTCACCGGTGAAGCCTCCAACTTGTGTGCTTCTCGGTGCTGTCCTCTTCTCCCAGCTGGAAGGAGATGTTGACAACCAGGGTGGCTTTGGAAGCCATGTGTTGAAGATGGACTTGACTCTGTCAGCCTGGGTCAGCAAATGACTTTGTGGAGCAGAGACTCTCTCTTCCTCCCCACCCTGACAACTTGGAACTGATTTGGACACATTTGCGACCCAGAAATAAACTTGTTACGTTTGAGCCATTATGTATTTGGGGGCTTATTTGCTACGGCAGTGACCCAACCCTTCTAATGTATCAGTATATTAACATCTACCAAAATATTGTCTCTGGAATGTGGGATTAATGGAGTTTTTAGTTTTATTTTTATATCCTTTTGTGTTTTCCCAGACTTCTACAATGAGCAGAAATTACTTTCATAATCAGGAAAAAAATACATAATTGTACTTTACTCCACAGTAGAGATAGTCTCCTAATAATTTTGTGTGTGCCAAAACCATAGATAAGAGCATGGTCTCCTAATAATTTGATTTAAATTATAAATAAAATCATGTTTCCAACTGATTCTTTAAAATGCGAGATTTAACTAACTCTCAACGCCTCATCTAGGACTACAAAGTAATTATAAACCATAAGGATGCATTTTGTCTGTTCCAATCTTTGTCTTTCCCAGCTTTGTTGAGATATAATTGATAAATAAAAATTGTATATATTTATGTATAATGTGATGTTTTGATATATGTATACATTTTAAAATGATTATCACAATCAATTATAACTATCACCTCATCTATTTATCATTTTTGTGTGTGTGGAGAATACATTTAAGACCTGTCTCTTAGCAATTTTCAAGTATACCATACTGTTATTAACTATAGTCTTTTGGGGCACATTTAATCACATGTGTGCCTCATTTCTTCCAGTTTCATAAGCACTCAGCATGGGTCTTGTCTCTCCAGGGCAGTCTCCGTATGGACAGAAGCCTGGCTCGATGTTTGATTCTTAAAAATCTCTCTGCCGCTTGCTTACTCTAGTTTCTTTCTCGGCACATCAGGCACGGTTTCTAGCCTTTGCAGCCTGTCTCCTTTCTCAGAAAGACAGCTGCTTTCTCAAACCAGTGGGAAGTCCATAAACTGGGTTACAATGTTTATGATCATTGATGGACAAAGGAAAAAAAAGACTTAGCTCCGTTTGCACAGCTAAACAAAAATGTTAGCAAACCCTGACAATGTAAAAGTATAGCTGGCACAAAGTGGGGCATGGGAGAACATGAATGACAAAGCAGTATCACAATCTGGTTGCCAGAGGTTAAGGGGAAGGGCGAGATGAATAGGCAGCACTTACAGGAATTTTAGGGTAGTGGAAATACTCTGTACGATTTGTCAAAACCCACAGAATGTACAATACCAAGAGTGAACCCTAATGTCAACTATAGACTGGCTGATAAGGATGTGTCAAGGAGTTTGAAGCTGCAGTGAGCTGTGATCATGCCACTATACTCCAGCCTGGATGATAAAGTGAGACCTGTCTCTAAAAAAAAAAACTAAACAAACATTTGTAATGCCCCTTCTACACTCCTCAAATGAAATCCAAATCAAAGAAAAAAAATCAATATAATACCTTAACTATGAAGGAGAACTGAAAGTAATTTAATGAATAGTGTCTATCTTACTGTGTGCTCAGGTACAATGACACTGAAAGATGTAATGAAGTCACCCAATGAGCAACCTAGTTGTAGAATCACCATGAATGGGCAGCTAAAAGACCCATTGGTCAAGATGTGTTGTTATGGTAATTCAAATGCCAAGAGCAGCCTTGCCATCAGGGTCAGATGTTCCACAATGATAGCTAACTTGGTAGAGTTCTCAGCAAAACAAAGTGCAGTCTCCCCTCAATTTACAATGTTATTGCATCTCCTGGAAACTCTACATGTCTTAAAACCACCCTAAAATATCTTGTCTTTATATGTGAGATGGAGTTATGCTTTAGGCACAGATAATCAGAAGCAGATTTTTTGTCTATATGAATTTCCAGAGGACATTAAAAACTTGGGTGAGAAACGGGGACATGTCCTCATTGTGGGAGACCATCCTGTGCATTGCAGGAGGCTTGTCACCCCATCCTGGGCCCACTAAATGCCAGTAGTGCCCCCATCACTGTGACAACCAAAAACACTCATGCCAATATTCAAAATGCCTCACCTCCACAAGACTAAACCATGGAACTTACCTCCGGAAGAACCAAACAAGAAATAGTTAAAAGAGGTTACCTCTGGGAGTGAGGCCACTGGTTGGGAGAGGAGGGCTAGAAGACTGTTGTTTTTCATCATTAGCCCTGCTATTCTATAAATATTTAACTGTTACCATATGTATGTGTTACATAAATATGTACATATATATTTTAAATAAAGCACCTGTGTCCATTGGATGTTTAGTTCTATTCCTTCTGGGCTCCTGAGACCTTATTTCCAGACATACCCACCTGTAAAATAGGTATAATCTAGTCCCTACCTCATGTTGTTGTTGTAGGGATTGAAAGAGATAATATTAATAAAGCACTTACCATTTAGGTCTCAGTAAATGGTAGCTGTTGATGTGGATCTTGTTAGGGATGTTATCATTGTTATCCCTTCTTTTTACCCTGGGGAGCCTGAGGGGTCCCTGGGGTAGCCAGAAAGCAGCTTTAGGACGAGGGCATGCCAAGCTTTTGCAGTTCAGAAAGGGATGGAAGTGCCTGGTCCAAAATTTTGCCTCATTCTTTTAGGCAGGGAACACCCTCACTTGTCTTTGCATCTGCTCTAGAGGGCGGAAGGAAATTGCTGATTTCTGTATTCCTACCATATAGTGTTTTGTTTGCTTGTATCCTTATTGGTGAGGGGTGGAGGTCAAGTGGCCTTGAGTTGTAAGCGAGTAGAAAGTAGCCCAAAGTAGCAAGAAGCAACAGGAAATTAACAAAAATAACTTTCCCATGCTGTTGGACAGTTCGTCATCTAATTTAAAAAAATCATTTGAGTTTAAATGCATACATTTTAAGACTGTAAATGCCCCCAAAGACTAAAGATCAGTCACACATCGAGTGTGAATTGGGATGGCTTTCTAAATGCCTACGTGCGATCAGCCTTCCTGAAAGGAGGCAAGTTTAAGGGAACAAGGAGAGACGGGAACACAGTGTGACACACAGAACCCTAGGAGGCTGGTGGCAGCTGGGAAGACCTTTGAGGAAGACCAGCCAGACCTTGGGGAGGAAGCTGAGATAAAGAAAGCACCCTCAAGACAATCAACTTTGCCTTCTCCTAGATTTTACCACGTTCAACTTCGGGATGGAAGAGGAGAAAACACAATTTCTGTCTGCAAGATGTTTAAGGGGCTAATTGTCCTCTGGGATGGAAGGAAACAGGACCTTTGTGCAGGTGACAGATGGAGGTGTCCTGGCTCTCTTTGCCCCTAGCTTTCTGCTGAGGAGCTTCCTGAATACCAGGTGAGGATCCTAGGTTCTCTTGTACACTTTCCTTGTTACCTCAAGGTGTCCAGACTTTAATTCATGCTTCCTTTAATCAGGAAATCGAATCCTGGAGATATTAGGTCGTGTGTCCTAGGTCACACACTGAGTACGTAGCAAATCTAGATTTAGATTTGAGCCCAGTTCTATCCGAATCTAAGATTTCAAAGCTGGCTAAAGCTGATCCTGCCTTCAAAACACATGTCATTTCATGCTGTTTCCCATTAATCGAGCAATTGGCAAGTGATTTTTCTTTGGTTTGTACTGAGTATTTCAATCCAGAAGTCTGGGCTATATCCGCTCTAATGCTTGTGTCCTCATTCACGGGACACTATGCTTTTGGACTATGGCTAGGTTACTCACATACACGAACCTGGATCAGAGTTCACAGTGGTGCATCAGGAGCTTGCAATGAATGCCAAAGAATATAGCTAATTTGACAGCATGTCCTTGTGTTTGCAGATAAAATTTAAAATTAAACCATGCACAAAGCTCAAAAAGTATTTAAGTAGCCGATCATTTGTATTAGCTGACAATGATTTCTTTTACTCCTCCCACACTTCCCAATTGCCTAGTAACAATGAATTTGGTAGCCTCTTGAAAAAAAATAATGTTGCTTTGGGCTAGAATTTTGCTGTCACCTCTCCCAAGTGATTCTTGAAAATGTGTCATAGCATCTCTGAGTTAAAGGGAGCTTGATAACTCATCCAGTCAATCCTCCACATTCAGTAATCCCTTGTGTCCTGTTCATGCCTAGTAGTCGTTTAGGTATATTTGAATACTTTTCATGACAGGGAGCTCACCACTATTCTGTCTCAACAACTGTGATTGTAAAATATTTTCCATCGCAAGCTATTGTGTTTCTCAGCCTCCATCACTTATCCCCGAGGGAGGCTCCTTTAATTCCAAGCCAGGTCTAGCACTTTTGTTATAAAAATCAAAGTTTTTATGATTTTTAAAAAAATTTGTGAAAGTTTAAAAAATCTCTCACTATGGTTGTCCCATGATGAACGTTCTCTAATTATCCAAAGTTCCTCTTCAAGTAGGGGGCAATAAATAAGATATAACTCTCCAGTTGGTTAGGTTGAAACTCTTTCTTCCCTTGAGTTGGAAACACTCTGGTAACTTTTTTTGTTGTTGTTTTTATTGAGGTAAAGTTCACACAATATAAAATTAGCCATTTTATAATCAAATGTAGAATTCAATTAGTACATTCACAACATGGTGGAAACATCATCAATACCTAGTTCCAAAACATTTTCATCAGCCCAAAGGGAAACCCCACACCCATTAAGTAGTCTCTCCCCATCGCCCCCACCAGGTCCCGGCAACCGCTATTGGCTTTCTGTCTCTATGGATTTGCCTCTTTGCATTTTCATATAAATGGAATCATACAATATGGGGCCTTTGTGTCCTGGCTTCTTTCACTTAGCATAATGTTGTAGCATCATGGACCAGCTCTTCATTCCACTTTTATGGCTGAATAATATACCACTGTATGGATGGAGTACATCTTGTTTATTCATTCGTCCTTGAGACATTTGGGTTGCTCTTGTGAATAATGCTGCTATGAGCATTGGTGTACAAATATCTGTGCGAGTCCCTACTTTCAATTCTTCTGGGTATATACCTAGAAGTGGAATCGTTGGATCATGTGGTAATTTTATATTTACCTTTTTGAGGAACTGCAATAGTGTCTTCCACAGTGGCTGTATCATTTTACATTCCCACCAGAAATGTATGAGGGCTCTGATTTCTCCACATCCTTGCCCACACTTGTTATTTTCTGTCTTTTTAATCACAGCTATCCTGCTGGATGTGAAGTGGTTATTCTAGTAATCCATTCATTAAGAGCTCCTTGACGTGGCCTCCCTGACCTTCCACTGCATGTCCCATTGTTCCTGCTCCAGCCTCACTGCTCTCTTCGCGGGACCTCACTCTTAGTGCAGGGCTTTTGCACGTGCCATTCCCACTGCCTCTTTGCCTGGCTAGATTGCCCTCGTCGTGAGGTTCCCAGCCTGAGCATCGCTTCTCCACGGAAGCCCTGTCTGACCTTACCACTGGTCAAATGACACAATTGAGTCTCATTGCACCAAACACCACCCCTTCCTAGAACCTTCTCCTATTGCAATTTCAGTTTGGATTATGTGAATACAAAATGTTTATTTTTCTCCTCCATTGGGCCATGACTATAATGGGAGTAAAATTAAAATGCGCCAATTAATGAATGAAAAATATTTTGAGGAACCTAAGAACTTGTGGCTGCCTAAAATCTGAAAGTCTTTTGAACATAAAGTTCTCTAAATTCATGTCCTATCTCCTCCTTCCCAGGACTCTGCTCCTACAAGAATAGTTTTTGTCTCTCCTGCATCATCAATCTTTCTCCTTTAATTGGTCATTCCCACCGGTTCACACACGTGGTCTAGTCACTGCCTCATTTTCCTGTTCCCTTTCCCAGCAAAACCTCTCAGAAAAGTTTTGCACATTTGCCTGCACTTTTCTCACATCCTACTCTCTGGAGCCCACTCCGATGAGCCTGTGTCCCCATCATTTCACTGAAACTGCTCTTGTTCAGGACACAAATGATCACCATGTGATAAGATGGGACTCTTGCAGTGCACGCCTCCATTCTTCTAGAAATAAGTTCTTATCTTGGCTTCCATGAACCCACACATTCCTGGTTTTCCTTCTACCTCCCTGGATGCAATTTCTCAGTTTTCTTTGTTACTACCTAGAATGATTTTGTCATAACTATGTTTGTTTCTTCTTATTCTTTTTTTTTTTTTAGAAACAGGGTCTCATTCTATTGCCCATGCTGGCTAGGCTAGAGTGCAGTGGTGTGATTATAGCTCAGTGTAACCTTGAAATCCTAGGCTCAAGCGATCCTCCTGCTTCAGTCTCCTGAGTAGCTGGTACTACAGGTGCATGCCACCATGCCTGGCTAATTTCTTTAAATTATGTTTTTGTAGAGATCGGGTCTTGCTATGTTGCCCAGGCTGGTCTGGAGTTTCTGGCTTCAAGCGATCCTCTTGCCTTGGCCTCCCAAAGTGCTGGGATTATAGGCATGAGCCACCATGCCCAGCAATGTTTAGTTCTTTATTGTCAGTTTTACCCAGTAGATTGGATACTCCACATGGGCAGGAACCTTGTTTGTTTTGATCACCACTGTAACCTCTGTGCACAGAATGTATCAGATGATCAAGTCTTTGAAAACAAATGCATATCTCCCTTTGAATTTATATAATTTTCAACATAAAGATCTTTAAAATTTTTGTTCATATAAAAATATCGTGATACCTTCTAAATATCATTCTGTGTCTTGATTCTTCTACCTGACATATTAGCTACCCTCCCTACTCTTGGAAAACACTCCTAAACATTCATCCATCTTGTGGATAAAAATATCGATCCTGACAATCTTTCTTCCTTCAGGGTGACCTCAATTCATTGATCATCATTCTTTGAGCACGATTGTTTTCAGCCAGTTGGGTAATCCTTGACTGTGCTGACACTCAGCACACATTTCTGTATGTTGTCCACAAGGAAATAACAACTTCTGTTGTGGAAAAAGGCCACCGTCTGTTTAGTACACACAAAGTCCTGGGTTTATTCAGCTGTTCAGCTGGGACAGGCACCTGCTAACAGGGTGATTTCCAAAATGCATGGTGAGCAAGGCCCATTTAAACCCCAGAAAGAGGAACAGATGTCACAATTATGCAACCCACTGCAAAGTTCAATGCCCAGAAACTGTCTCATGGAGAAGGAACCAGCTCTTGTATGATATTGCAACCAAGGTCAAGGAACACTTGCAGTGTGACAGTTTCTGCTACTCTAATGTGGCCGTACCATATGGTTTCAGGACTCTCTCTCCTGTGAATGGCCATCCCTCTGCTTCAACACTTCCCAAAGTCCAGACAGGTTGTTGAGAATGTCCCTATTCTCCCATCTAGAAACTTTTATCGAGGAAAGCAATGAAGTTGGGGGCAGGCAGCAAACTGCCATGATTTAACATGTTCTGGTTCCCTGTGACCATCTCTTTCTTTTAAAATATGCTCAGACATCCTACTTGTGTGGTAAATCTACCATACATTTGTAGACATACTCTATGCAACACCGAATGTTTCCCCAATGGATTCATGACATAGGGGTAGGCAGGAAAAGCTTTATCAAAACTTTGCGGAAGAGAAAATCAAGATTCTGAGTGGTGTAGTGTCTTAGCCATGGTTAGAAGACTCTGGAGTCAGTCTTACTCCTTGTTAATTTCCCTTCCCACCTACCAATATCAGCATTTTCTTAGAAGTATGGTGTACTGACTAGGTGACCTGCTGTTTTCTTTTGGGCAAGTTACCTTTGAACCTGTTTCCTCATCCTAGGGAGGCAGACGAGAATACCATTGGCCCATGCTACCTTTGTGGAAGTTTGAGTAGGTTCACAAGAAAATGTTTAAAAACACATGGTTTAAGGTAAAGCCCTGCTTCCAGGCTTACTATTTTTGTTGCTATTGCCATGATCGGTCAAATCACTGTTTCACTCCATTTATTCAAGATGGAGACTCTGGGAAATCCAAAATCAAGATGCCAGCAGATTCAGCATTTGATGAGGGCTCATTTCCTGGTTTATAGATGGTGCCTTCTCCCTATGTCCTCCCATGGTGGAAGGGGCTAGGGGTCTCTCTGGGGTCTCCTTTATAAGAGCACTAGTCTAATTCAGGAGGACTCTGCCATCATGACCTAATCACCTCCCAAAGGCCTTCTAATATCACCCCAAAAGTCTCCCAATACCATCACCATGGGGATTAGGATTTGAACACATGAATTTGGGGGTCACGAACATTCAGATAATAGCTGAGTGTTCATTCCCAGCTTGCCTGGAGATGCCCACAGGACCAGCTGGACTCTCTTCCCTGTTCCTCTCTGTGTCCTCAGTCCCTCACTGAGTGTTTACTGAATGACCGAGTAAGTAAATAGAAATAGACAGAACTGGGATCAAACCTAACCTTGGGCCTTTATTAGCTGAGCCTCAGTTTCTCCGTCTGTAAACTGAAGACAATAGCTTCCTTGCAGGGTGGGCATGAGGATTTAAATAGTGGCTACTCAGTACTTTTCTCTTTCCCAGATTCAATTTAACCTCGTTTGCCTCTTCCATAATGGTATCCACTTTACATTTTGTTCTTTCTTTCCATTTTTTGCTCCTTGTCCAAGGCAGAAGCAAACTAGGAGGTAGAGAGGTCTGCCTTCTCTCTGCCATCTGATCTGCCCCCAACTATACTTCTATCCATTCTTTGTCACTCCTTTGTGTAGTCATGAGTTTAAAAATATCCTTTGTGTTTTGTGGGTCACAAATAAAAGCACAGTACACACAAGGATAAAATATCAGCCAATCAGTCAACCTACATAATATCCTTTTTTTAAAAAAGGCAATCAAAAAACCTAATTCTAATTATAAAAACCATTGTATTTCCTTTGATTTCTTAAAATGCAATTGACTTTGAGACAAAGAATCAAAATCCTTTAGGAGAATTGCACTGAAGTAGCTTTCTATCTCCAAACAGGTCATATTTTGGGAGTAATTTCCCAATATGTAAAATGAATAATGATTGCTTTAGAATAGTCATAATTACATCCCCAAAAGGGAATTTTATCCCAGTTAATTTTTTTCTTTGTGCTGTGAAATGACCGATTCTGGAGCAATGATAAAGCACTGCATTAGTTTTCCCCGCTGAACAGCACACCCATTATCCTTCCCAGTTTCCTGTGTTTCCCTGCCATGCCCACATTCGAAAACAGTGATTTTGTGATTTAAACATATCACAGGAAGTGCCATTTAGGAGCTGATTTGCTAATTGACCTTTGAGCGTGTACATCTTTGTGCCACAGCAAAAGGCCAGGAAAAAACATGTAGGCGTGCGGCTATTGAAGTAGGATTAGTCTCTCTGCATTTGGCTTTGACTTTGCTAAGGAGTTTGTGTGGGTGGTGAGAGCAGATTGACCATCTCAGAAAACCATGCTCCTTCTCCCCTGGGGGAGAGATGCGCTTCGCAGCAGCTGTGCACAAGACTCCTGTGCGTCCTCTGGGGAGGGCTTGGTGTCTTGGGTCTGCCTTCAGAGCCAGGTCCTTTGGGGACGGTTCTCCCCGCTCTTCCTGGTGCTCCTTGCATCGTGTCTCACCTCGCTGCCTGCTGGCCCACTCGAGCCCAGCTCCCTCCCTGGGGAAGTTAATTATCAAATCCTAGAAAGAAGGGCAAGTGGTGATGGTGGGTGGCGCTTGATCTGCTCCAGAAACTATGCTCAGCTGAAAGCCAGCCCAGTGATTCAGCTAAGAGTCAGGCTTGGAAGTCGGGCAAATGGGGCTTCAAATCCCCTGGCCCTGGCTTCATGCAACCTGTTTGGGTAGCCTTCCTCCCCTCTAAAATGGGAGAAAATGAAATGAATTAATGCACTTAAAGGGTGCAGTGCAGAGCCTCACTCTCAGAAAGTGCTCGATAAACAGTAAGCACAGTTACTGAGCAGCCAGGGCAGCCCTGGAAGGACTGAGTGTGGACAAATCCTACCTTCTTTTCTCTCCTAACGCTTAGCTTCTTCAGAAGGCTCTGCTTGTTAGAGAGAGAGAGAGAGAGAGAGAGGAGAGAGAGAGAGAGAGAGAGAGAGAGAGAGAGAGAGAGAGAGAGAGAGAGAGAGAGAGAGAACGCGTGCATCTCAAGAACACCCTCCAACTGGAGCATGACCTACAAACTTTTACTTTATATGTGTAGATAGGCGGAGACACATATGTATTAATGCACAGGTACTTATACAAATATTGACACCCCTCCCCTTCTGGTAGCATTCGATAGTGTTTTTCTTGGTTGTCTCATTTTTATTAAGGTTTTCTCACAAGAGAAAGCATCTTACTCCTGGAATGGAGTTCCAAACACAGCACTAATTTGCTTTAGAGAGCTTTTTCTCCTTCCGAGCTCAAACCACATAGCAGCTCATTGCTCCTTATCGCAGGAGATGTAGCAGGCACAGCCACGCATGGACAAAGGGGACTCCCAGGAGGGGCACGAGTGTCACGGCTAAACCTGGTTGCTTTGACAGAAGCCACCGGCTGCTCAAAGCCCATTCTCCCACCCCCGCCATGTCCTTGGCTCGGACCCACAGCAGTTGTCTCCCTTGCTGTTCCCAAATCTTACTCATAATCACTGACTGTTCTCAATCTGTCTTTTTCTCATTTCCTTTTTCTTATTCCTCCCCCTCCTCTTTTTTTTTTTTGGCTTCCATTTCCTCCTCCAATTCCCACCAGCCCCAGTTTTCCTTCCTTATGCTGTTCTCCGTGCTGACCGGGCTTGGCCAAACATTGCAGAGATTACTGGGTGTCCCTCTCTGCTCCTTCCTTGCACAGAG
>RJWJ010009766.1:0-49016 GCA_004363605.1 Indri indri | reverse complement strand
CCTCATACATTATTGTCTCCACTCATCACCATTAATAGGTAAGTAATCTTCCAAACCACCTGTGGCCACACTTCAACACACCTTGAGAGGCTCTTAGAAAATGCATTTTAAATAAACTCATTAGTGAAATGCATATAATCAAATAATATGCTTAAAGGAAACAGAAATCCTGAAGAGTGGGTCCACTAGCAAAATTTTCACCTTTTCTCACAAACCTGAAAGTTTTGGAGGCTACAGAATTGGAGGCTGACGGTGGAGAGATTTCTCATGGTTGCTGTCCTCCCCTGGGACTCCATGGAGGAAAAAGGTCATCTCGAAGATTGATTAACGAATGCTCATTACTTCCTAATCAAGTCTGAATGTTTTGGCATAGTTATTTATTTTTAGCGATAAATGTGATTCGGACTTCCTATTTTTAAAAATTAACTATCCAGAAGAAAATAGAGTCAAAAATATAAACTCCATTTACTCAGCTTCTGTAGTTTCTCCGCTCTTTGAAAAAAAAAAAATCACTGTTAATAGTTTACCACGAATCCTTTCATATCCATATGAATTTTATATTCCTTCATCTGAAAATGTGTGTGGAGTACCTACAATGTATTTGGATGCTGGGGTTGTAATGGTGAATAGAACAGACGTGATTCCTGCCTTTAGGTAATTTATATTTTAGTCAAGGAAAGAAATAGAGAAAAACAATTTCAGATTAACATATAAATAAAAGAATTATATTAATAAATTGTGAGCAGCCCAAAGAAGGAAACAAATACAGGGTTGTAATAGAGAGTGTGGAGTGGGCCTGTACTAGCTAAAGGGCACAGAAAGTGCACTCAGAAAAGCTGAAATCTCGGGGATAAGAAAAGGCAAGCATAGAATGGGGAGAAAAGTTGTGACTTGCTTTTTTCACTTAACATGTAATAGGTATTTGTTAATTCATAAATATTTCTTCTTTCTTTTAATTAGCAATCACTGAAAGCCTTGTCTATGGGCCAGTCCTATGCCTTGAGGATAAAATTGTGAGCAATATTTTTGCCTTCATTGACCTTACGCTCTAATGGTAGAGGTTAGATACATCAGACTAATGTTAATGGCTGCATAATATTTCATAGTGTAATGCACGAGTATTTATCTAGTCATGCACCTATGGATGGACCTTTTGGTTGTTTCCAGTTTTTCACTATTACAATCGATGCTGTTGAAGACATCTTTGTTCATATACCACTGCACATTTTTTGTAGACACTTTTTAATATTAAGTGTCCGCTATGTGACATCACAATTATTAATGAATCTTCATAGAGTTCTCACTTTTACACTTTAAGGTATGTAAAGTTCTTCTCCCCATTTTATAAATATGGAGACCACAGCACAGATACGTTGAGAAACTTACCTGAGGATATGAGATGATAACGTGGCAGATGGATATAAAGACAGATAGTCTGACTTCAGGATCTGCTATAACCCCTCGCAAGGGATATTGTCCTAGATTTTGTTTTCTGGTTACAAAAAATTTCTATTGATAAATACAAATAAGAAAATTTTTAAAAATTAGCTTTCTTTTTAAAATGTTTTTTAAAAATGTTTTTATTTATTTTTAGAGACAGTATCTTGCTGTGTTGCCTATGCTGGTCTCAAATTCCTGGCCCCAAGTGATCTTCCCACCTCAGCCCCCCAGGTAGCTGGTATTACAAGCAAAAAATGTTAGCTTTCTTAACGGTAATTTGCAATAAAAATATCTTTTGTCACTGGAGCCATTCATGAAGTAAAACACAACTAAAAGCAATGACATCATCATAAAAGAGCCTGGTGAGTGCATTCCACAAAAAGAAGGTCCTATAAAACATTCCTGCCTTCCATCATCTCGGCCATTCCCTGGGAGGAGATTGGTAGACCATTTGTACATGGAACTTCACAAGCTCTCTGCAGTGATTGAATAACCAGGGTTCTGAGATCTCTGCCCTCCCTGCAAATGGTTTTCCAGAGGCTCCACCTGGAAACTGCAAGCTGTTTCACATTCTCCAGGAAGCACAAAAAGCCTAAACGATGGTCCCAAAGAATCCTTTCAAATACAGATTAGTGTCCCAAGTCCTCAGATCTGGAAGCTCTGGTGCACTGCAGGTGGCATCACAGAACAGAAGTTACAGACACAGGCTCTGGGCCAGGTAGCCTAAGTTCAGAAATGTGTGACCTTGGACAAATGACTTAATCTTTCTGTGTATGAGTTTCCTCGTGTGTAAAAGGGGGATAATATTAGGACTTATTCAAAGTTGTTAGCAGTAATAGCAAGTAGTATATTATTTAATATCTTTAAAGCACTTAAGACAGTAGCCAGAGTAAGCATTTAATATGTGCTATTAGTCATTGCATAATAGAGTAACCTTTAGGTCTCCACAAGATTTCTTTCTTAGTTTCACGATAAACACCAGAAGAGAATAGCAGTGGGTAAACATAAGTGAACATAGGGAAAGACCTCAAAGAACCAGTTACCATTGTTTTTCACATTAGAAAACCAATTAGACTTAGAGTGATATTTTTCTTCTTCCTTTTGATTTCCTATGTTTTCTAAGTTGTCTTCACTAAATATGTGTTACTTTTTAAAAATCAGAATAAAAAGCCAATAATTTACTTTTTTTTTCTCTTTTTTTTTTGAGACAAGAGTCTCACTCTGTTGCCCAGGCTAGAGTGCTGTGGCATCAGCCTAGCTCATAGCAACCTCAAACTCCTGGGCTCAAGCAATCCTTCTGCCTCAGCCTTCCAAGTAGCTGGGACTACAGGCGTGCACCACCATGCCTGGCTAATTTTTGCTATATATTTTTAATTGTTCGGCTAATTTATTTCTATTTTTAGTAGAGAGGGGGTCTCAGTCTTGCTCAGGCTGGTCTCGAACTCCTGAGCTCAAGCGATCCTCCTGCCTCGGCCTCCCAGAGTGCTAGGATTACAGGCATGAGCCACTCCACCCAGCCAATAATTTGCTTTTAAGTAATTCTACCCATTCAACTGGATGAGAGAAAATTGAATGATCAAGCCCAGATTCCAAAAATGGATGGTAGAAATGTTAATCATGGTGACTTAATTCTTAGTTACTTAACCTCTCTTGACTCTCAGCTATTGCCATTGTGATCGTGAACATCATCATCATCATCATTGTCCTCATCGCCAAATGTTTTTGCTAGTGCTGATACCTCAGATAAGCAGGGCAATTCTAACATTAATCAGATCATTTTGACACTCAATGTTCTCATCTGTTCTATAGGGTTAATAATTTCTGCTCTACCGATACCAACACTTTGTAAGAGAATAAAATAGGACAAAATATTATGATTAAATAATGAGAACGACATTGAGGCATATATTATGAAAACATTTAATTATGACTTTCATAGTTGTATTTCATAGTATTTTATTCTGACAGATAAAAAAGCACTCTTAACCCCACTTGAGAAATGAAGAAATGGAAACAGTGTATTTATAGTAGTTTCTGAATTCACACATTGGATAGTGGTAGAAACTAAACTAAAACTCAGTGTCTTAATGCCGAATCAGTTCTAAGTAGTCTCCTAGTTTACCATTTACCTGTCTTAATCCAAAGAAATCCTTCTCCAGCAACAGGCAGTTTCTATACCTCTACTGATTGCAGTACTACTGCACAGCAAGCCTTGGAAACCTGGGGAATTTTTAGAACCATTTAGAGGTGAGGTAAAGTCACAGTGACCTTCTTAGCCCATCAATTCTAAAAGACAAGCCGAAAGGTTTAGAATATAACTATTTATTGTTTCCCTGGTAATTCTACCCCTCAACTCTCTTTGAAAAATCAAAGTTCTAAATGTTATGGAGAAAGGTTTCCAGTAGTGTTAGGTTCACATGTAAAGTAGGATATAAGACTGAAGATAGATACAGAAGTAGATAGACCAACAGATATAAATATAGTGAAATCTTCATATTGTACCTTTTATTAAAAGAATATACACCAAATATTCACAGTTAACATTTGGCTAGTCATAATTCCCAGAAAGTGAAATTATGAGTGATTTTTTATTACTCTTGAAGGTATTTTGCAAATTTTCTACAATGAGTATAGATTACTTTTATGGTCCCTAAGAGTTCTAGGTGTGTGGATAGTAATGGAAGTTGTGGTTGTTTGCCCTGTGATGATGGAGCAGTGATGGGAGGGGTCGAGAGAAGGTATACGTCTCTCTCCAACTCCCAGCATAGACCCTCGTGGTTTAATGCAGTCTGTTGGACCTATAGTTAAAATTATGATGCAACCCACCTCCCTGCCTGCTTGTAGAATAAACTCAGGCCTAAGCAATTCAACCTGTGGAGTGATTCTGGCCAGAGGTATTGGTCCCAATGAAACATGAGGGGCAGTTTTCTGAAAGCTTCTGGGGAAGAAGGTGATCTGTTCTTCTGAGAGAGCCGGGATTCTCTCTTTTGATCAGGTATAATATGTAGATATAAAGCATAAAACTGACAATGCATCCTGTCACCATGAGAAAAGTCAGTCCCAGGATGAGGCTGACAATACGGAAAGATAGGAAAGAAATGAAGACCTTTATGATATCAGTGAACAGCTGAATCAAACCAACCCTCACTCCCGACATGCTTTTAGACTTTCCATTCACAGAAGCCAATAGATCTTCCTCATTGTTGAAGCCCATTTACATTTTCTGTTACTTATAGAGTCAGACATTTGGGTATGTAACATACATATGAATATACAGAGAGAGACTCCCCTCTGTTCGTACCACAAATTTATAAGTAAATGCTTTGTGAAGGATAACTTCCCAATTGCATTTTTTTTGCAATATTTCCTTTTGACAAAATAAATAGGGATTGGAGGAGATAATCTCTATAACTGAGATAATCTCTATAACTACCCCCAGATCTAAAAACGGTACGCTTCTTTGACAATTCAAACTATAATTACATGAGATTTTTGAATTTCAGATGTTTCCAACTTAAGCTTCGGGTGTTTTATGAAGTTATTTGCTTTATGACAAACTCCCCCAATTTAGAGAACATTCTGCCAGTTGTGATTGTATGCATATTTGTAGCTATAATTCTAGCAAGAGGGATGGAAACTGTAGACAAAGCTCATTAGCCTTGTCAGACATTTGATAAATAATTATAAATCAACTGCTGTAAGATGTGTGCATAAAGCCAAACTTTGATTTCTTTGGAAAACAACTGTTCCTGTAACAATTTCAAACTTTAATCACACTTAATGTATCTTCAAATATAGAACACATAAATGTTCTTTCAATTCTGCCTCAATCTGGATTATTTCCCACACGCTTGTTATTAAGAAGTAGATTGTACCATATACCACATTTAAATAATAAGCTAAATCGTTAGCATGTAAGTTGAGGACTAATATAAATAACATGTTTGACATACACTAAATGTAATCTTTCCTACAATAACACTGTTGTTAGACTGTGGAAAGATTAAGTACACCAAAGAAATATACTCATTAGCTTTTAATGATTGTAACAGATAGATACCAGAACTTTAAATTGCTTTTCAAAGTCTGGATTCTATTTTTGTAATCAATGCCCTAACTAAGCATTCATCATTATGAAGACAAATCCTGTAAGTCATACACATATTTCTGTCTCCCTATGACAGACATTGATTTAGAAAGGAAAGACTAGATCCAACCTCCAGGAAACAGCTGTTCTCCTTAGATAAGGAAATCATTGAACTGGCTTTTAATATTGTAAGAAAAAAGGAGAGAGCAAGGAAAGAGAGATTTACTGTAGGAGCAAACAACAAAAGTCTGAACTACCTAGATGACATAACACAATTTATAATTCATGGAACATAACTTAATTGTCACGTTTCTTGATAGTTGACTTTAAACTATAGGTTATGTTTCCTCCCAAATCAAAACTGCCAGCCTTGTCACTGATAGCGAAATAAAACATTCTGAGAAAAATCAGGCAGCTGAAATCCTAAGATCTAGTGAACTCGCAATACGCTGACATACTCCTGGTGAAAGCACAGGTAGCTTGAAGAAAGCTAAAACCAAGGAAAATGTTTTATTTTCCTCTTAAACTAATAAGCCCATGTTGCACAATGATTTAATACATACAGATGTGAAAGACTATTAGAATTTATGCAATTGCCCAAGGTAATCAATGATGGAGTACTATTTGCCCAAACTTCAAAAGTCTTAGGAATGAAGGTATATTTTATTTTGGTTACTGTTCCCCTTTTGAGAAATTTAAATCAGATTCCCCTTTTCCCAGTTGCTTCAAAGTCTCCACTGGAACCTTCATATCATCGTTATTTTTAAGCAAAATCATATGACCTCTTCCATATTTGGAACTAAATGTTGCCTTAAACAATGTAAACAATGAAAACATGCATTGATGAAAGACCATTTCAAGTTGCTCAGCGGTTTTAACAATAGATTTCCTTGGTCAACAATTTCTTTTAAGAACTGGAGAATTTGGAAGTGACTTGTCTTTCTTAAATCTATAAAATACTTTGGGGCTCTGAAAAGGGAGCTTTCCACTGAGTAGATGAAAGAAGATATTAATACTTAGAAATTTTAAATTAGCTCATCAATGGCTCCTGACTCTGCACAAGCTACCAGGTATCAGCCCTTAAGGGAGCAGGTGCTTATATTGTATATTGTGCTGTTCAATCTCACTATACATTTTTTTTTTCTTAAAACTGAAAGTGGTTTTAGGAAATGTACTCCTAGGATTACATGAGCCAATTGTCAGTTTTCAATTAGCACAACTCCCGCATGGAGGAGTTCACCAGCATGGATAATACAAACCTGAAGACAATCCCCAAATCCTTGTTTGGGGGGATTAAAATGCATTATATAATTTAAAAAATAGATTTAACTTTCTAATTATATTTACCCTTCCCTAATACTAAAATGGCTTTGCTTTTCCAGGTCACACATCAATGGTAACCTCTGAACATTTCAATGGTATTAAAAAAAACAATAATAAACATTACGAATAAACACAAAAGGGCTAATACTGGTTTTTAGAGAGAATTATAAATGTGCAATCTACCATTATGTTTTATTGAAACTACATATAACATTCGAATACGTTATTAGTGATAGAGTGGTCATGAAATCGTCCATAATCCTACCATGCAAATACCATTACTATATTTGCATTCAAAATTGCAAATCGCCTTCCGTGTGCACTCTTAATTGTTATACTTGCTTTTATAAAATAGAGAAACTCATAGAAAGAGCATGAAAGAGAGCTGGGGTGGATAATAAGGAGAAGAAAGAATAGAAAAGAGGCCACAGATGATGGAAGAGGGACGAGATCGAGAAGGAAAGGGATGGAGGAGAAAGAAAAATCAAGAGAATGAGTAGAAAGAAGAGAGATCAACGGATCAGAAGTCAGTATATACAGAATCAGGGGAAGAGTTAAGGAAATAAGGGTCAAGGGAGATTTCCCAAAAAGAGGCTATAAAAAAGTCTCTATTGGACATTAAAAAAAAAAAAAATGTGTGGAAGGAGACAGACCAGGCTTGGTATGAGGGCTTTTTCTGCTCTACCATCCTAGCTTCAACATCAAGATCATGTCATTATTTGTGCCAAAAATCACACCCAAGATGTAAACCTGCAGAAGAAGGAAAATCAGATGGACAGGATGAGGTGCCTCCCAGTTGAATCAGCTCCTTCTAAACTGCCTTCCTGGATTCCCACACGCTTCCTCTTGTATCCCATCGGCCAGCTCATGGTCACAGGGCACCTGCGTCTGTAGAGCAGGCTGGAGGATGTTGTCTACAATTGAGCAGCAACGTGAGCAGTCACCTTTGGGGTACTGTCGCTACACACACAGCAAGGGGAGAACTGAACAGCAGCTTCCAGTACCCTGCGAATTCTTTGGTTCACAGAAGTATCATCTGCACTAGAAAACAGCAATCTGGACCCAGAGAATCTCTCATGAAATCCTGGTTCAGCCCCTCACGAGCCCTGTGACCTTGTGCAAGTCTGTGTTCGGTTGTCCTGAGGATTATGTGAATCGATACATGGAAAGCGCTTGGAACAGTGCCTGACACATAGTGAACACCCAAGATATGCTAATTAGTGATAGTTGATTTTCAAATGTTGGTTTGTTCTAAAAATAATGGTTCATTGCTTCCTGGAATTCTGTGTGTTTTAAGTATGTATGGAGAAATAACTTGGATTTTAGAAAGTGTCTTCAGGATCCTAGCTGTGTTAGTCTGTTTGGTAAGAATCTTCTGAAAGTTCCTTGTCATTTAAAACTTGTCAGGTTATTAAATTCCTGCCGGTGGTAACATTTTGTGATTCTGTGATTGCTTTATCTTTGTTATTTGAGAGATTAGGTAGGGCTGCATTGCTCCTTAACGCCCGAAGGTTATGTAACATTTGAAAATTGCATTTATATCATGTTGCTGATACTTTTTTTAAAATGTCAAATTCACTTTTTTTGTAATAGAGTTTGAGTGTAGTGAGAATAATTCTCATGAGGGCCCAAAGACAGAGAGAGAGAGAGAGAGGCGCAGAGAGAGAGAGAGAGAGAGAGAGAGAGAGAGAGAGAGAGAGAGGCAGAGAGAGAAAGCACATGCCAGGGAAAAATCCCTGAAATAAAAATGTTCACTGCTGTTACCAACTTATAGACTATTCTTATGAACTGTGAGCTCCTGACCAATAGCCCTGCTGTGGTCCTAGCCTTGTGTCTGTTCATCTAAGGGAGCAGTCATGCTGCCAGGGATTTGCCTAGCTCGCTGACATAGGTTGCCTCCCTCTTCCTGCCCCCAGCTCGGTGAGGTCCTGCCTTATTGTCATGTCAACCATGAGAAAACCCACAGCTCAGAAAGATGAGACTGCCAGCCTGAAATCTCAAAGTGGTGAGTAGCTAAGTCAGACACAAATTCCGTACAGCCGCTTCAAATGTATCCCACCCCGTTTGGAACTCTATTGATTCCATTAAACTCCTAAAAATGGATTTGAAAGGGATTGAGCAGCCTCAGAGAGAGGCACACAGCCAGTGGAGGGCAACCTTATCTCTGACTGTAGGATAGGAGTTCTGTCTTTTCTGAGGCTTTGGAGAGACAGATTAATCTTTCTGTTTGCAGAACTGGTTTACCAATAACTTCAGTGGGTATCTGCTAGCAAGTGTTGATATACATAGGGGATTCGGGGTTTGTTTTCAGGAGGGAAGGAGATTGTTTTGTTTGGGCTCAAGGAAGAGGATTTTATTGTTCTGTGTGTGTATGCATGAGTGTGCATGTGTATATTTATGCGTATGTGTGTGTGGTTGGGGTACCTAGGAGAGAGAGAAATGGAGCAGATGGTGGGAGAGGTTGGCAGGACATCTAAGCACACTAGCTGAAGGGTACACTTTCAAGGCTTTCTCACAGAAGGTGTAATCATATCTAGAAGCTGAAGACAGGTTCCTGAAAGCCTGCAAAACTGAAAGCATCAACAATGCTGCTTTTAGGAGATATATACTGAACATACTTTTCTAATCAAATCTCCAAGGGAAAGAATTCTATTGATTAGGGAGTGTGGGCACATGATGGTCTCATGTATTCAGCAAGTTTGTACTGAGGACCTATTACATTACACCAAGTTGTGAAACAGTGCCAGTTGGGCTTGGCATTAGGTTTTCAAAAAATGCTAGACTTGGGAATATCAGAGTTCTGGATCTAGGGGGAGGCATTATTACTAAAACTCAATTGCTTGTAATCTATAAGACATTAACAACACACTGAATTTCTCTATAGAAAAAAGGCGTATCTGTAAGTGGTATGGAGATATGATTTTAGCTACATATAACTGTAACTGCCCTAAACAGTGGGCATGTGGAGCAGGGAAGACAGAGGCATTAGGAAGGATAATCTAACTGTCAGCAAAGCCCCCCTGCCTTTTGAAATAACAGTAAAATTATGATAACAATTGTCATTTAATCAATCCATCGATGCTTTACATACACTTACAGTACCAGTCCCTGTTCTAAGTGCTTTGTGTGTCTTAATCCATTTAATCCTCACCACGTCCCATTGAATGATGACCCAATAAGCACCTACCATGAAAAACCCTCCTGGACAGATAAGGACACTGTAATAATTTGCCCAAGGTCATGCAACTAGTAAGGGGAGAGTTGGGATTTGAACCAACCACAAACAGAATTAGGTTAAATTACATGTCACATGTAATGAGACAGCCTGTTCCCTACTGATCTTTCCAGAAATTTTAGGGACAGGGTGGCAGCTAATATTTTTTTTCTCATTACCTCTGGCTTCAGCTTCATGCTTTTGCTGAATGATTTCAGTTCATAGATTGTCTTACCATCCCCAGTATATATTCCTTGTTCTATACCACAGCACTACAGATTTGATACACAATTCCTTGTTCTTAATTTTCCATGTGTGTGTATGTATATACACACACATATATGTAAATATACATGTATATTTACAGACAATATTTGTATGAGTCCCACAATTGGCAGGGCAAGTTTTAAGGAATCATAAAACAAAAATTAGATTTATGAGAACAATTAGTTTTTCAATCTCATTATGCTTGAGATTAGGAATCAAAACTACAAAACAACATTCCCAATCTGGTAATAAATGTATGTTTGGCTGGCATAACTTTTTACAGTGTGAACTTGAATACCTTCAGATGGATCAAGCACTTTGCAATTTACCCCAGACCCCACCTCTCCCTACTCTTTCGGGCAGACCAGCTTCATGAGTCAGCATTACCATCCTAGACTGGGAAAGCATTTCTGTTTGCCATCTTAACCACACTTCACATGCACTAAGAAAGTTCAGTGAATAGGTTGTCAGCTTTCAGAGTCCGGAGTCGAAAACCAGAAGGCAGAATGTGGGATTTAAGGTATTGAGAGTCTCGTGAGAATTTCATCCATATTTCTAGAGTAGGAAAAAAAATCACTGCTCAAGTGAGGCTTACTAATAATGTTAATAAATGGGAATAGAACAAAATTCTATCTCTATATAAATAGCAGAATCTGAAAAACCATAAGCCTTTTCCTCCTAAAACAGAACAGTATGCACTGTAGTCCATGCAACTGGGACTATGGAGACAGGCCACAAATTTATGCAAGGCAAGATGTAGGCTACTGGGACAGAGAAAAGTGGGAAAAAGGAGGACTGTTAGAACTTTAAAGTGACTGGAGGAACCTTCAGATGATACCAGCCAGTAGATTTAAATAAGGTCACATTAGGCAGGCTGAAAGCATCCCCTGGGTCTGTCCCAGTTTTTCTGAAAGCCTTACAGGAGGTGGTAGCTCTCATTAAATCATTTATTCATTCATTCAAAAATATTTATCATCAACTATTCTGAATCACGCACTGTCATGGATCCTTAGACTACAGCATGAAACAAACGGACAAAATCTCCTTCTCTAGTAGGAAAAGTCAGACCATAAACAAATGCAAATTATATAATAATTTCAGAAGAGCCACTTTGGACTTTACTAAAAGTTTTGAGAGAGTGAGGAAGCTTATATTACAGAAAAACACTCAAAATTCAATATTTGGCTTTCTGTTCTTAAAATGATCATCATTTCTGCCATTCAGGGCCCAAATCCTCACCAGCATCTTAGCCTTTCTTTTCTCCTATCCTCTTCCTCTTTATCGGTTCCTTTCCAGACATCCCATTCCTACTTATTATGTAGTTAAACTAGTTTTGTTCTCTTTTATTTTCCCTCTCCTACCAACCTAGACACTCGGAATTCACCTTCTGCTCCTGAAGTGCTTATTAAGTTATTTTCCTTACCCAGCAAGAAATGTATAGCAAATTACCAAATCGTCCTGAATCTACAATTCATCTCTATTCTCTTCCTAGTCTTCCTCTTTCCAACTTGGTTCTTAAATATCTGTGCCGAGCCATTGTGTTCTATCTGGAAAGCAAGCTATGATAAAGCCATTATTTTGCATAGTACTATTTGCACAGTGACCTTTTTTTCACTCACGTATCACAAACTTTGCTTGATGATATCATATTTTATACGAAGTGTGACAAAGATTTCCACATTCAATTTTTTGCCGAGGACATAATACGTATTCTAGAACAAAATAGGTTTGCAGTTATCTGAGGAAAAATGACTTCTCTTTTACAAAACAAGTTTCATGTTAGGAAGAACTATTAGCAATACAACCATTCAGTTAAGAATTGTAACAAGTAATTTCAGTCACTGGTGCTAAAGATAATGAACCACTTCTCTTTTGCTTATCACTGGAAATGGCCAAATCATTATGGATCTCAATAGTAACTAATGGTCTAAGACAATGGGGTTTGGCAAATGAGTATTTTATAGCTCAGTGACTCTTTGAATGCAGGCTACACCATTCAGGTATTTAAGTGTTATCCAAGGCCTCTTCAATTGAGCAAATGGGTCTATAATAATTAAAATACTGTGGTGCCACAGTTCCTGCGTTTTCAAAGAGATCCTCTTTATTCCTTAGGGAAAGAAATGAGGTGTTGCCTTGTTAGGAAGCCACTGTTTATTTACATCTAGAAGCATCTTGAAAAGCTGGTGGAAAAGCCTCCTTGGTGAACATTTAGCTGCCCCACTCCACAGTTCCCTGGAAGTTTTTGTGATGACAGCAGTGAAGGCCACAGCAGCGGGGCCTTTCTGGAACTTTCCATGTCGATGAGCAGTCCTCACACTTCCTGAGTCAGATTTCTCCAATATGTCAGTCTTTACACAAGAACTCAATGCATTGGCGAAATAAATAGTAGTTTCTATTTTTAAAATGATTTTGGACACTTATTGTACCTACAGGAATGCCTTCCTTCTCCTCACCTTTTGGCAGGTATTCCATTTTTACAAGAGAAAATGTTATTACAATATCTTCAGGAGAAAGGAAGTGTAAAGTGAAGGAATCTTGACACTTAACTGTCTTAACTGTGGTCAGCAAATAGTCACTGGGGCAAGATTTACATTCTCCAAAAAATTTTTAAAGGACAAAAGCTATAGTATTAATTACAGCTCTGAGATATTTTGTTGACCTTCCGCTAAGGGTATATGAGAACATTAAACCAAAGTATAACAAAAGGTACTGAAAGGCGGTTAGGCAGTGAGGTCAGGTACCAACATGTTGAAGTTTAATTAGTTGCAGCTCTGAGGTCTGAGAGAAACTACCTGAGTAACCACAATAAATTGGTTTGCAGGAAATAGGAAAAAAAAAAAAAAATCCTTCCAGGGACACTTTCAAGAAGACATGACCTGAAAAAGGATGCGGTTGATTTTTGATTGACTATTTGGGGAATGTCATCTCCTATAGGACAGAGTTCGTGTCTTTTTTCATTAATTCCAGAATGCAACTAGCCCAGGGCACTTACCAGATAAAGATTTAAGCCATTCATAGAGTCAGAAATGGAAGAAAGCCCAAGAGGCCGTAAGGCCCCTGCCGATAGGAAGGACCTGATTCAAAAAATTGTATTTTTAAAATGGAAGATTCTTATCTCTTTTTTCCACAGAAGAATCCAGAACGAGATATTCTAAAAATTTTCTTAAAGTCAAGAAGTTCTTCCTAATATTAGAATCCCTCTTAACCTGTCAAATGTAGGAGCAGACAATAGCTGCTTAAAATCATTGAGGTAACATCGCTTCATTCTCATGAAGACAGTCATTAAGGTCTTCCTCTTCCCAGAGTTCTCCGCCCAGGAATAAAAACCTATGTCTTTAACATTTCTTTGCAAGATATTCCCCAAACCATTAATAACATTTAAGAAAGGATGCCTTTGTGGTCTCCTGCAAGTTCTCCTCAACACCCTTCCATTATAATATTTATGCTTCTGAAAGCAGTTGCTTTTAACATCCAGCCCTTCTTATTTTAAACAGAATCCTCTCTTCTGAAATTCTTCTTATCCATTCTTATCCTGTGTACTTTAGAGTGACCAACTCTCCCAGTTTGCAGTGGACTGAGGAGTTCCCAGGACACAGGACTTTCAGTGCTAAAACTAGGAAAGTCCCAAGCTAACTGGAATGAATTGTTCACCCTACAAATTAAAGTCCAGCCTGCTCTGACTGGGGGAGAAAATCATGCCCTCAGCAATATATGTAAGAGTGTTAAGTACAGAGCAGAGTTTTCCAGCAACAACACTATTGATATTTTGGGCAGGATATCCTTTGTTGAGGGAAGCTGTCCTGCGCATTGTAGGATGTCTTACAACCTCTCTGGCCTCTACCCACCAGATGTCAGGAGCACCCTCCCAATTGTGACATCCCCCAAACATCTCTGGATATTGTCAAATCTCCTCACTCCCTGTCCTCTTGAGAACCACTGGTATAAGAGTGATAATTCATCCTTTTCAGGTTGCAACCCACTAGGTGGGTCATAAAATCAATGCGGTGAGGCATGCCCACATTGAAAGAAAAAAAAGGAAAAAAGACAGAATAGGGTAGGATAGGACAGAATAGGATAGCATGGAATGGAACGATATAGAATAAATAGAATAAAATAGAAATAGTCTCACACATGGTAAGGGTAAGTTTTATTTTGTCAAACTTTTGTTTCATGTTTATCCATATGTGAGTGTACAGTTTCTAGGTCATGATGTAAAATTATTTTTTCCTATGGGTAATGGTAAAGAATTTCGAAAACCCCTATGCTAGCCCTTGTCCATCCTCTTTGCATATGCTCATATTAATCCAGGTTAGGACATTTTCACACTCTGCCTTCACCTGCCCACTCAACCTCGTCTCTGATACCTAGTCATCACTGTTTTGCAAAACCAATCCTGTCTGTAGCTTATATTTACAAAGTTTGAATTATCCTATATGAATTACCTCTGCAATCTATCCTTGTGTGTATCCATCCACTTCCCCAAATTTTCAGTGTCACCTTGACTTGAACTTGATTTAAGTGCCCTAAAGCAGGCGTTACTGACAAATTTAACATAAAGATATTTTATTCCACTATGTGAGTCACTCACTGTAATTGTGTAGGCTCCCAGAGAAATACTCTCTGGGTAGGAGTTTTTCCTATCTGGTAGCCCCATTCGTCTATGTCCTGTTAAGTTCTGTGAATACGGGAGATGTTCAAATGCGAGCCATTTCTCACTGTAAGCTTCATTTCTCTGCCTCTCTCTGAGCCCACTACTATTTGGGGGAGTTGGCCCATCCACGGTGTTTTGCTTTAAATCAAGGTTGTTCAGCATGTGGCCGACTTTTTCAGATTATGCATAGACCACACCTCATGGACACGGCAATAATAAAACCAGACCCTGGAGACCCCGACAGAATGCCTAGTAAAGAAAACTGCTGACATTTTAGTGTTCCTGAAGCTGTAAGGACTGAGGGCCTAGTAGATTTGTAGGCCTTCATCAGGATGAGTCGGGCCATTAGAAAGAAATTATGGTGGGTTAGATTTTTAGTGGAAATAAACCTTGCCAGTAGTCCATCAAAGATCATTTGTCTTGGTCCTCCATTCACTCACGGTCAGGAAGTAAAAGTCAGGGAAGGGAAGGATTTGTGTGTTTCGAATGATGCACAGCATAATGAGCCTAGGCTGCTGTGACCTCAAGGCCAGGGAACAGGAATGTTGAGCAGCTATTAATAGTTCCCCACAATAGTTCTGATCTAATCCCAGGAGGACATGGGATGACAGGGAGGGGAATTCAGGGACCCCCCCAAGGCCCCCTTCTCGTTTGTAATCTCATTGTGGGTGTTCTGGGTTGAATTCTATGCCCCCCAAATCCAGATATTGAAGTCCTCACCCCCAGGACCTCCGAATGTGAACTCTTTTGGAGCTAGGGCCTTTAAGCAGGTAATCAAGCTAAAATGAAGTCATTATGGGAGGCCTTAATTCGATATGACTGGTGTCTTTGCATAAAGGGGACATTTGGAGATCGATACAGAGGCGCACAGGAAGAATGCCATATGAAGATCGAGCTAGGCTGCCACAAGCCTAGAGAGGACCAGGACTGAGAGAGAGGCCTGGAACAGATCCTTCCCTGGCACCTTCAGAGAGACCGTGGCCCTGCTGGCACCTCGACTGCAAACTGCTAGTCCCCAGAGCAGTGAGAGACTACATGTCTTGGTTTAAGCCACCCAGTTTGTGGAACTTCGTTAAGGCAACACTAGCAAACCAATGGAGTGGGGAATGGAATTATTCCTTTCCTGTCACCATGCACAAATACGCACCTACCACACACACACCACATACAAATACATACCATACACACAACATATGCCCCACATGTGCACATGCTGCATGTACTGCACATACCACACACACTCACATATACACCCTGACATTTCCTTTTATCTTAATTATCTTTCTGTTCACCTTTGTTGCTGAAAAATCTCTTTAAAACTAAACAGAATCCTCAAAAATAAGACATCATTTAAACCAACTTTCTCTCTCTCTCTACTCCCCTCTCTTTTTCCTATAAGGAAATGAGTAGGGAGAGTTTAAGCACATGTCCTAGTCAAATTTTGCTAATAAAAACAATTTTGAAAGCACAACCTAGGTTTTCCGATTCAGGGTCAGACTTACTCACAGAAGAACTTGAAGTTTCATACGCTTACGCATGGAGATCAGGTAAAGTGTGCATTCTGATCGATGTAACAGGTCTGGGCTGGGCCTGAGAGTCCGCATTTCTAAGAAGCCCCAGGCCAAGCCAGCGCTGCTGCTCTGCAGTCCACACTTTGCACAGCAGGGTTTACGGGCAAGTGATACTTCTCAAATCTGCCCGTCATCAGAATTCTTCTCCGATCTACTGAAATCAGAATTTCCACAGATGGGGCCCAGGAACTATTTTTTTTTTTTTTTTTTAAGAAAGATCCCTAGATGATCAAGATCATCATCGAGGTGTGGGAACCACTGCTCCACATCCCACTAATTTGGATTGGATTTTCACATTATGGCAACAAGGAGGAGAGAATGAAGTTCCAGAATTAAGTAGCCCAGACTCAGACATTATGGCGGCAAGGCCACTGGAGGATTCCTGACCTGACTGAATGTGAGAGTCAATGACCATAACTGCAAAGTTGGGTAAGCATTTTGAGTTCTGTTTTTGGGAGAAAGGTGGCAACAGAAATGAATACATGAAGGAAAAGGAGGAGAAGGGGAGGTGGAAACACGAAATCCAGTTAGAAATCTATTACGTCCCTGCCACGCAGCCTACTCTGAGTTTCTAGAGGCACAATCAAGATCACCAAGAGAGTGGGATTTCTGTACAACGTTGGGAATTAAAGAACTCAAAAATGGTAAGACAATACTCACATCAGCAGGAGAGAGCACAGATGTGGGCTTCCCAGGATATGGGTGAATTTACATGCCGACCTCGTGAGTGCGACCACAGCAACAATGGCATAATATCAGATTTAATGCCAGTTTCTGGATTAAGGGCAAACAAAGCGATGTTTGCCAGTATGAAGCTCTTAACCATACTTAAATCTCCTACCCATAGAGCTGAGTCATAAGAGGTTACCGTTTATGCCTGGAGAGCTGTTCAAAGTTATATGCCCCATGGACCCTCGATAAATACTTGTTGACTATCTGATTGAACTCTGCCATGAAAGCTGAGTGCCTCTGTGTTTCTACATTGGATATATTGGGACCAAAGAAGTGCCTGGGTGGGAGATTTCTCCCATCTCTGTTTCTCTGCAAGAACTCCCCATGCTGCTTATAAATATGCTGATCAAAACCTGCATCAAAGAGAAAACGCATTTCCATATTCCTGGTTTCCTTTATGATCAGAGAATGGATCAAAGAGAAAACATATCTCCACATTCCCATTATTCTTTTTATTCCTGATTTAGAGGTCGCAAAGACTCACATGTGGGAACATAATGAGCAATGCCAAGTCCACTTCGGGGTGGAGCCCCATATGAGCTCAAGGTGCAAGTATTTTCAAAGTCTTCCCCCATATGCACTTACAGGGACAGAAAAATGTCTTGATTCTCTTACCTAATATATTCTATTTTACTAAAAGGTAATAATACCCATTTTATGCTTTGATATTTGAAATAAGAAGGAGAAGTATTGTAAGCCTTAATACAGTACATGATGATCTATTAATTTTAGTCATAGTGCTTAATTTAAAAATAATATTTAGGATTTCAATTGTACCTTTGATATAACTAAGCAATGAAAATGAATTTTCCCCTTTTAATTGAATATGTTCTACCATTCTTCAAAAAACTGACTCACTTCTTTGGTTGTTTAATTAATGATGACTAGGTTAAGTTTGAAAATTTTAATTGTTGACTTTGCTCTCAATATTTTCCCATCATTTTTTTTTTGTTTGTTTTAGTTTTACAGATCCAGAAGTAAGAATTCATGCTGGGAACATGAGTAAGTTTTCTAACAACTTAGTGTGAATTAAAGAAATTAAAGTATGCTGTTGTATTTGTTTGAACAGCTCACCTAATATTATAATTTTAATGTTTTTGCTCTCCTTCTATGAAGGTGCTATTGACCCTAAAACAATCTTGTTACACATTTTAAAGAAAACGTCTATACTTTCAAATCAGCTATTTTACTTCACAGTTCCAGTTAGATAAAGGACTAGAATAAATTTCAACATATTAAACAACCTGAGTCCAGTAAGAGTTTATTGACTACAGTGAACTAAAATAAATACAATTTCTTGATATCAAAAAAGTAATTATTCAACCTATTATTAAAGGAATTACTAAATACACCTTCCCGATTCGAAAAAGGAAGGGACGCAGGGAGGGGGTCCTAAGAAGTAAGTTGTTCCTGAGATCTAAGTTCTCTTCTAGCTTTACGTGAGCCTGCGTGTCACCAGGGCCACGCTGTAACTTCTGACGCTTGGCTTCTAGGAAATGAGGTTGTTGAATCAGGCGGCACCAGCCATTCTATGGTCCCATGCAACAAAATCAGTCTCAAATTATTCATACAAGTTTCCTTACACATATTTGGTAATGTAAATTTTACTTTTGAAAGTCAGAATTTCTAGAGCTCTCCCACATTCCTTTGTGTTGCTAAAAATCTCTCCGGCTTTCACAAGATTTCACAGCTCTTATTGCGGGCTCAGAAACTCCCGCAGTCTGCAGCACTCTCAGCTGTCCTTTCAACTTTAGAGAGAACTCTCTTATTTGAAGTTGCTTCATAGTGCAGGGGATGGAGACTTGGCACTGAATGGTCCCAGTGAAGCTCCATGGGGCCTCCTCTGCCACCCCCCACAGCCCACCAAGCATCGCTTCCCCACTGCTCCCTCAGATCCTAGTTGCTCTCTCTGCCATTCATCAACGATAAAGGTCTTAATTGAATCTCTCCCTTCATACATGTTCCCACAGCTACTGACATCATAATCTCATCATTGCTAACTGAGTTTCCTTGGGACCACCGTGAAGTGCACAGATCCGGGAATTAACACATGTATTCACCAGCGTAACCAGCAGCCAGGTCAATACAGACAGCATCTCCGGTACCTCAGAAAGCCACCTGACACCACTTCCCAGCCCTGTGACGTGATTTTCCCAACTCCAAATACCCACACATGCTGGAAGAAAGAATCTTCTCCGCACCCTATTCAGCCATGTCTGGCCTCCTTCGACTGTCTTGGTTTTTCACACTTCCTTCTTCATCTTGCCCTTTTCCAAGTGACCCAGTGATTCTTAGTCATTTCTCCCTGTGCAGAGCAGACCCTGTGCTTAAGCACGATAAGAACAGCCAACATTACACCTCTGGGTATCCGATCTCTTTCTACTCAAAACTGACTCCTCTAGAAGCCTTCCTAATAATAACGCCCGTCACTTGCTAAACACCTGCTGTATGCCATCCCACGGGGTTACCTGTAGAAGAATGGGAGTGATTATTAGTCCCACTTCTACAATTCAAGAAGAGGCAGTGCATGTAAGTACAGTTCCAGAGAGGAACGAACAGAGACATTCTTCATTTTACAGGTAAGGTTCACTGAGGTTAGGTGCTGTGCCTGTGATTACACAGAAAAGCAAATGGCGGAGACAGGGTCTTTACCTCCAAGCCTGGGTACTTTCCCCTTTTCCTCAATGTAGTGCTTTAATTCATGTATTCGACAAATATTTAGTGAGCTCCTACTATGTGTCAGGGGTGGTTCTGTGCACTGGAGATGCAACAGTGAAGAAAATAGACAAACTCTCTGTTCTCAGGGAACTTACATTCTAGTGAGAGAAGGCATCAAAAATACAGAATAAATACATAAAATATATAATATTCTTAGATAGTGTTCAACGCATCGGAAAAAAATAAAGGGAGAGGAATTGTGGGCAGTGAGATTGGCAGGTGTTATGGTTTTAAACAGAGTGGCCAAAATAGGCTTCGCTGGCATAGAGTCAGGCCTCGAAGGGCAGGAAGGAGCCAGCCATGTGGTTCTCCAGGGGAATAGCATGGCAGGACACAGAGCAGCCAGCGCAAAACCCTGAGGGATGAATGGTGAGCTGGCCAGGGTGGCCGGGCCAGGGAGAGGGGGGCGAGAAAGAAAAAGGGCAGTAAGAGATGAAGGCAGAGGAGCAGGGCACTGGGCTGGTGTCCAGGTTGTGCCAGGGTGTCTTTTTGTCTTTACCTTGTAAATTACGACAACAGAAGAGTGCATTGTGTGCGTGTGTGTGTGTGTGTGTGTGTGACTGTAATGTTAGAAATCCAGATTCGGTTTATGTTTGTATTGACCATTTCCCAACTAGATTATGAGCTTCTTGAGGGCAGATAACATTTCTTATATTTCTTTGGTATTTCTCTGAGATACCAAAATACTATACCAAAGAGGGCAAATACACCATCACTCCTGACCTCTTACCCCACAAGGTTCATGGCATTAATCCTTTCCCAATAAATACTGGCATGGACTCAGAATTCTAAAGAACTAATTACACTTCAAAGTATTTCTGTCTATCTATTATCATTTTTTCAGCTGCATTCACAGTGGTAATCATTCACTCATACATCAAAAACCATTAAAGCCTAGTATTCTTCTCCATAGAAAATTTCTGGCTACATTACATCAACAACTGTGTGCATTATATTATGAACAACGCACATCAACAAGAGTGGTGATATTGTAATTGTGTGATGCAATTTACAAAATATAATACCAGAAATGAGAGAGCAATATAATGTTTCATATTTCAACAGCCATTAATGGATGACTATAGATTGTAAGAACACATCGCATTAATTGCCAACACCAACTGCCAGTGCAAACATGAAACAAAATGCATCCTGGATGCAAGCATCTAAGGCAGAAATTCTTAGGTATAATCCAAGAAACACAAGCTATGCATTCATTTATTTAATAAATATTTATTGAGACTGTACTATGTGCCAGAATTAGAAACACAAGGGTGAGCAAAAATAGATATAGTCAGTGCCATTATGGAGCTTCCATTAATCAAATTGTCTTACAGGTGCCACCATGATAAGTGTTAGGAACAAAAGGTACTTGTGCTATGAGACACTGTGGGAGGGGAATATGACCAGGCAGATAAAAACTCAACCGCAAAAGTACAGCTGGAGCTGCAATCTAAAAGACAAATAGGTAATTGAGGCAAAATGGGAGGGAACACTGTTCTAGAGAGGGAATGACCTGTGCAAAGGCCCTGTGGTAGGAGGAGAATAGAAAGAGCACAGCAATCATTGGTGATGTCGCCACATTCTTCTCAGAGAAAATGAGTATAGAGACACTGAGAAGAACAGTGCAGATATGACATGGGAGGTCCAGAAAGTGGCTACTGGAGTGTGATTGGATGGAAGCAGTCCAGGGGTGTCTTTTGTCTGCAATGTTTCCTTTGTTACCCCTTCCCAAAGTGGCCCTTGTATGTCTGCAGATCAAGAGGCTGAATTTTATTTAACACTGGGAGTGGTAGAGTAGGTGTCTCATTTCTTCAGAGACAGATGGCATGAGGTTCAAGAAATGAACAAACAAGATACATCTTAGGGAATATGTAACTTGTAAAGATGAGGAGGGAAAGAAAGAAAAGATGGGATGTGAAATGTGGCTCCTACAACAGCAAGAGAGGGTTATAAGAAAAAGACCCACTTCCTAATACCATATGAACACCAAGATACTCAGTGTCTATTGTAATCTCAAGGGTTGGCAAAATATTATTTCTTTTGAAAAGCATATGATCAGGTCTATTATTATGACTATTTCTTACAGCTAAAATTAATATTTTGTGGAAAATGGTAGTGATTTAAATGAAAAGCCTATACTGAAGGAGATTTTATGCACTTTGTGGAGTCCTGGATTATTTGACTATTACTACTTTTTTTTGCTAATGGACAATCACTTTAGCATACGAAATGTCGAGCAATCAGCATGAGAACTACTTCGTTATCCCAGTCTTGAAGTTTTTCTGTGTGATGAATCTGAGACCTGATGATATTCATTCATTACATTTTTAATGATATATCAGGTTACCATAGCAATTCTTGTTCCCTGGAAACTTCTTTCTTGCAACACACATTTATTGTGTGCTGCATTAACAGCCTGATCCTATTGTTTGAGCTGTCTCATTAGCTTGAGTAATCTGAAGCTTTTTCAAAATGTTAACCAGTAACAATATACAGAAAATACGACTATCTAGAAATAACATTTATTTAAAGAAAAAGCCCACCTTCAAATCACCCTTTGTTTATGAAGCTTTCCTTGACCCTGCAAGCCATGATTTTTATTAAGTCTGAGCATACTCAGGGGTCTGTCTCATATCCAAACACAGATTATGATTTCTATAAATTAGAAGCTATTATGAGTTAAATTGTATTTCCCCAAAGGATCTTGAAGTCTTAAGTCTAACTACCTGTGAATATGACCTTATTTGAAAATAGGGTCTTTGGAGATAATGGGGTCAGGTTAAAATGAGGTCATTAGGGTGGGCCCTAATCCAATGTGACTGTGCCTTTAGAAAAAGGGGGAAATTTGGGCACAAGAGACAGACATGTACAGAGGGAAGATGACAGAAAGAAGAAAGAAGCAAAGTACTATTGGTGTTCAGGGAAGGAAGATATGATTGAGTGAATCAGATAAAACTTAACGAAGGAGGTTATCTTTGAACTAGACAATGCTGGGTAGAATTTCCAAAGGCAGAGAAAAAAAAATTTTTTTCAGATAGAGGCTTCCCCCCTTACAGATTTTTTTTTTTTTCCAGGAATTGGAATAACTGCAATGGTATTCAAAAAGAGTCTAGAGCAATATGCTAAGACCAGATATGAAGGGCTTTGATACAATGTGCTTGGATTTTATTTGGCAGGAAACAGGGAGCCAGTAAAATAATTTAAGCAAGAGATTTCTTTAGGAAGATTAATCAGGATATATATTAAATTAAAGGACCAGTTAGGGGATTATTATAACAGTCAAAGGTGGTGAGATTGAATCAGAATGACAGACCTAAGAATGCAGCAGAGAAGTTAGTAAAGTTGATCATGGAGGAATATGGATAGAGACTGGTAAGTGAGAGGACCATGATATTTTGGTGTGATTGGAGTGGTAGCAATGCTATCATCAGAAACAGGGAAATCAGAAAGACAAGCTAGCCTTTGAAAGACCCAAAAGTTGGAGATGTTGACAAAGGAGTTGGAAAAGCAGAATTTGGAGACAGAACAGATTAGATTTAATTATACTACTTATGAAGTAAAATGCATTAATGTGATTGTTGAAGCTGCTATTATGAACGAGACCACCATGGAACAGAGTTGAAAGAGACACAGAGTGAAAGAGAAGGAAAACATTATTAAATACTCATTAACTCACACAATTCCTGGCATGCAGGAAACATCAACAAATATTTGTCATTGAATTAACAGGGATGAGGAGGAGGAAGAGGAGACTGATGGATAATCAACGGGGCAGGAAAAGAAGGAGGGCATGGAAATGTCAAGCAAGAGGGGAAATTTCATAAACCAGCGGTTGGTCAATAGTGTCAAATGCTATCAACAAATCAAAGTATGTGACACTGAGAAAAGGTTCGAGTGATTCAAAAGAGAGAGCAAGTGATTAGAAGGTGGGGAAGGACAAATGGACTAAGAATGCAAAGAGAAAGAAAGAGCAGAAAGGCAACCATCAGAGTTAAAAAGAAGCAAAACCAGGATGCTAGAAGCCATCAACGAAGATGCCCCTTATCAAGGGGGCATGGATATGGGTTAGCATAAAGAAGAAACTTAGCTACTGAAATCTCTGGGCATGCCTGGTGTGTCCCGGATGATTAAGTCTTCTCCAAAAGATAGTATTCGTTTTCAAGAGGGAGCATTTTGCTGAGCGATAGTGACAAAATAAAGATATGAGAGTATCAGTGGGGAGTACTAGTTGCCTGACCCTTCTTCTAAACAGCTGACACAAGATGAGGTGAACAAAAGAATTCCTTTCAATAGAGGCAACTTCTAAGGAAATGATGTTGTTACAGAAAAGACATTTCAATTAGGGGAAAGTGGAAGAAGGCTTTGAAACAAAGGTGGGGGTGGAATTTCTCCCTGGATAAATAAGCATTCCACAGGTTATGATGGAAGGGGCTGGCTGAGGGGCAGAAGACCCAGAGTGGGCTTGGGAAGGACCTCTCCCACCTTCCTGGGAAGATCCTCTTCCACGGAAGGGTCAGAATTGTAAGTCCAGCAGCAAAATCCTCTATCCTGAGATTTAACAACAGTTAATGGGCATGAATGCCACATGCTAAGCCTTCTTAGATCATGACAACATGAGAATAATATACTTTTTTTCTCTTCAATTCCAAGCTTATGGTCCTCTTCATAAAATCTTACGTTTTGTTTTGCTTTTCATTGCTGAAGCCCTGGTGATGACCTTCGTTGTTCTTAACGAATCCAACTGAATGGAACCTGGCTCTGATGAACATAAATAGTATCTGAGGTACATTATACTCTGGCCTCCCTTCTCTCTTTCTCCTCCTCCCTGCATATGGGCACGGGTAAAAGATTTAGAAGAAAACAAATGTTTCTGATACAAACATTGGATGATGTTTGATGACATTTGATGGCTAAATAGAAAAGACCTTAGAAGGATATCTTAAGAAAAAATACTGATTGTATCCCTGAAGGCAAAACAAAACTGTCTCTGGTATCTAGCTCTCTAGGGTACAATTGAGTTCACCCATCCTTGGGACACAGTAGAAAAGTCAGGACCAAAATCCTGCATATCCTTCCAGAGAAGCAAAGAAAGATAGATTATTCCAGAACAGCTTTGAGATTTGAGTGTATTTAGTTTCAAAGATTCTGAAAAATTGGTGTTTGAGATTGGAAATTATACCCCGTTCACTGCTGGAGTTTTTCAACCCATTCAGAAACAGAAGAGTCAGGTAGATGAAGACCAAAGTATCAGCTTTGTTACCTTGTTGGAAAACACGCCTTAGGTGTACAGCAACAATGGGCTTCCTAATTTTAAAGCCAGGGATTACAAAGACCTACTTACTGGGTCACAGATAACACTACTATTTCAGACCTCCCACTTACGACATGGAAAATCAGAAAAGAATGGGTACTTCCTGGATCAAAAAGGAGAGAGAGAGAGAGAAGGCACTCAGCTGCATGTCCAGATTCTGCTTCCATATTTCCACTCAGACAATTCACTCCCCCATCTTTGGGGAGAAATGAGTGAAGAAGCAGAAAGGAGAGGAAGATGCTCTTTAAAGTCCTTCCCCATGAAACGTGAAGACGGAAGAAAAAAGGTTCCCACTTGAACTCCCCACCACTCAACTCAGTACAATCTAGACTGTCCTGGAGTTGACCCAGGAAAGCCCAGACATTTACTGTGTTGGTGTCCCTCCCTAGAGGAGGTGACTAAAATTCAAGCAACAATGAGAACCAATCCCCAGGGCAGAGGGGGAGATGAGAACAGGAAGGGCAGCATCATTTCTGTAAGTATGTGCAAAAACACGCCACAGGCCATTTCCTACCACTGTTCTAATTTATTTCTTCACATGGTTTTGAAAAAAAATTGAATTAGTTGCCAGCATTTGGGGTTACTGTCTTCTACTGAAACATTGGGTACTCTGGTACCCCTGAGCCCATATTCTAGCAAGACAATATCCAGCCCGACAAATTGCTGTTGCACCTTCATGCCAGCTGCCAACCTGATTGCCTGATCATTTCTGTGTTCATTGGGCCCTTGGAGAGATTCGGGTTAGTAACCCTTCTCTAAGTAACACACAGATTGCTTGTTTTGCCTTTGGACGCCTGCAGAAAGGTATTAAACAAGAAAGCTCAAGAAGAAGCAAACTGAGATGGGAAGAGGAGTGAAGGAAAAATTTCCAATATGCAAATTAGAAACTGGCACACTTAGAGGAACAGGGGAAGAACAGCAACGGAGAGGAACAGCAAACAGTAGCTGAGCAGTTGAGAATCTGATTCTGGGGCGAGAAAATCAAGGATGTAGAACTCTGCTAGGAAAGTGACAAAAGGCAGCCACAAAGAGTAATGCTGAGAAAACCAAAACACTGTGTTCAGCCAAGAAAAATATTACTTTGAAAATCACTAACCTCCTTGCCAGTCAGTCTTTGCAAAAGACAATCTTCTATATAACCAGTTGTGGTTTCAAAGTATTACTGTGATTTCAGACAATTCAGATGTACAAAGCGCAAGACAAGCAAAGAAGTGGGTTTGGATTCGGGCAGAAATTCACCTCAAATTCGAGACATGGGTAGCCATGTGCTCCCGTTAATCCCCTTCTCCCTCTTAGCGATAAACTGAAACACTATTTGTAAATTAAATACACGGAATATCCCAAATCCAGCTCTCTGATTTAACTACCTCTCTTATATTTGTTAGGCAGCAAAATGTAACAGAACAGGGTCACTGTAAGGCTTTTACATCTATGAAGCCTGGTCAAAATGGCCATTGTTCAACAAGTTATCTATCTAGGAACTCGGGCCTGCACTTCTGTTAACTTCCACCAGATGGTGGTGGGTTAGCAGTGCTCACACTTAGCCGCAACCTGAAGGTTGAAGGTGGGAATAGACTTTAAAAGTAGATATTCTGGGGCCCACCTGCAAACATACTGATTGAGTAGGACTAAATATGTTGTAGTTGGAGCCCAATATTCTTACGTTTTCAAAAACATCCCCCCCAGTAGATTCTGACCTGCAGCCAATTGGGGGACTCTCTGATATTGACTACAGCTTTACTAATCTGGTTTCCTTAGAAAATATTAATAACTTCAAAGTCAGATATAACACAAGAATTTGAAAAAGCAAACTAAATAAAATTGTTATGTTATTTCAAATACTCGTCTAAAATAGACTCTTCAAGACACATATAGGAATTTGTAAACCACACAAAGCAAAACTGTAACAAAAATAGCTTCCTAGGCACATTAAGTTGCTTTCAAACTAACTTTCTCTAATGAATCATTGTCTCAGCCGATCAAGGATTTGCATGGGCTTCATATGCAGTGTAGGACCTTTTATATAGTAGGAGGTCAGTCTTTCTTATGAAATTAATTGTTGAATTTAATAAGACAAAAATGTCACGGCATCTAACATGTTGTTCATTAAGAGCCTATCTATGAACTAGGAAAGGCATTTAATTTCTCTGGGCCCTGATATGTCAAATGAGACAATAAGAGGGTCAGATGAAAGTGCTTAATTACCAATAAAAACCATTTCAAATGTCTAATAATAATAGCAAACATGTATATAGTACCAAATACTTACATATGCCAGACATGGTTCTAAATAATATAAAGATAAGTGTGAGCACATATACAAAATACATATATTTAAACATATCTTCATGACAGTCTTCATAACAACCTATGAGCTCGATCCCATTATTATCATTTCCATTTTATCAATGAGGAACTTAGATATAAAGAAATTAAGTGCCTGGTCCAGCAGGCAAGTAGCACCTGCCCAAGTGGCACAAAAAAAAAAAAAAAAAAAAAAAGAGTCAGGATTTTGATCCCGAATGTTTGGGTACGCTCTCCCTCTTAGAACCAAAGACTATTTTTTTCCACTGGCTTGACTGACCTTAGAATTGGTTTATAAAGTCAACCACATCAAATGTATGAATATGTCTTTAGCTCTTTTAATATCTAAGGATACTAGGCATATCATTATTGGATGTTAAAAATTCTAGCTAGTCTCATTGGTATAGGCCATTATCTAAAATAGAACTTCGGTATAGACTACCTGAATAAATAGAATAACATCATTATAGAGCATGCCCCAGTCTATCTTGATAAACATTTACTGACCACTTTCAACTGCTGGGTTCTGCACTAGTGGTGAGGATGGATCAGACAGAGCCCTGAACTCAAAGGGCCATATCCTAGAGAAGAGATGGGCACCTTATTTGCTGACATTTAAGTCACTCATGTGTCTAAGTTGTGTGCTAACTTTACCAAGACACTTTTTGGAGGAAAAAAAAAAGTAAGTATTTTTCCTAAGATATGTTCTGACACCGATTTTTAGATAGTTCTGTATGGAAAATATATTTTTGAAATTATAAAATATGCTGCATACTAAAATCTAGTATGACAATTAATGGATAGCTATTACTAGTCTGCTAAGTAAAAAAAAAAAAAAAATCCATAGCTAAAATAGAAAAATAGTGATACCAATAAACACTGGCACCTAGAAGGGTTGTAGAGATATTATAATACATTTAAATTTCAAATGATAGGAAAATGACAGAATACCTGATCAACTTTGTAACCTGAGCCTTATTATCTTAGTTAAGAAAACTGCCAGTAGGACATGAAAGCTTAATCTTTGTTAGATGTTTTGTTTTGGCTCACTTCCCACAATGTACATTTTCTATGTGCAATGCATGCTCATCGGCTAAGCTGATATTTGGAAAACTCTGCTTGGGAAGCTGGACAGGGTCATTAATATACACCAGCAGATATGGTATTAGACAACTATTATACTATAGTTAAGAACTGTTATAATTAATAGCCAACGGTTTTGTGAAACCAGATGAAAAATATACTATTGTCAATAAGGAATACATGGAGAACTTGGGGCAGAAAATATAGATTTGGAAGTTAGCACACAGGAAAAAAAGTAGGAGAAGAGATTGCCCATAAAGAAAATGGAGAATGAGACGAAAATATTCAGGACTGGTGACTTAAAGAGACTCCTTGTTCTCTTTCTCTTTTATAGAATTCGTAGTGTCGGTCTTATGGCTGTCTTTGCCTTGTGAGAACTGGAGTTTAAGCTTCATGATGAATATACACTCTGGAACAATCAGTCAAGCCAATGAAGTGTTGCAGAACGCCTGCAGTGTTACAGCGAAGGCTCTGATAAAATCTGTGGTTATATAAAAGGACTCAGAGTTAAGGTAGGTTTAGGATAGACGCCCTCATACAGCACAATTTGGAAAATTTAGTTGAAAAGGTCAATTGACACAGAGGATCATAAAAATGATACATATTTAGCTCCAACATTTTACTTTAACCGATATTTTATATAAAGTCAAAGTTTTTTCTTTAAGTGTGGTTCTGCTGGAGTTTCTTTTTATTTCTTTTTCCCAAATTTTTTATCTTCTTTTTTCATCTGCTCCCAATTTGACGACAAGTTTTAAATGACCCACCTTTAGGCTTTTTCAAAGCAATTTAATTTTTATAGAAATAACTTCTGTCTTCTCTTTCTCTCTCATATTTCATCGGTTTTACATAATATTTAATTAAATTCCACCCAGTTTGAGAACAAATACCACTGACTCTTGGTAAGTGTACAGAGCAGCCAGTGGGAGTGGAAGTGCCCAGGTTAACTGGGGAGTCGGTTAAAAGGGCTTCTATCAGCCAGAATTGCTAATGGACATCTGATATTTGAAACACATTTAAATAGAAAAAGGAAATGCACCATTTCAAAAAGAGAAATAAAAAGGGATTTTACTCCAAGTGGAAAATTACACATTGAAAGCCAGGAGTTACAAGATATCCAATATTTAGTTGAAACTTCTCAGTCACTTTGAAAGTCTGTCTGAGGCTCCAGCCTCTCCAAGAGCCTTTCCTGATAATCTAATTTAGCAGTGCTGTCTCCTTAGGAACACCTTGGCAATGTTTTTAGACCGTATTTGTGTCACATATTTCATTTTACTTTTAGTGCAGACATTTATGAACTGATGTTATGTCCCTTTGGAGGGTGTAAACAACTTGATAAAATGGACTGGACCATGTGTCTCGCATTTATATACTTTGCGAAGTCAACATGCTTTGCACATAGCGGGACTTCATATGTGTTAAGTTGCAATGAATGTGTGTGTACATTTGTGTGTTTGTGGCTGGTGAGGCAGGAGGCAGGGGAAATCGAGGCCAAACCATCCACCTCATTCCTCGTTCATAAACATCCGTTCTCTCATGAGATCAGGCAATATCCCAGAAGTTCCCACTCACTTCTTCTCACATTTCTATAATGTTGTTATATTACAGTGTTTGCCTGGCTACCTCTCCAGTAGACATCTCAACAGTACAGAGAATATTTTACTCATCGTTATAACCCATGTCTCACAGAGACTGCTACCCAGTATGTGTTGACTAAATGGTTATTGAATGAATAAATGAAGGACTGAACTGGAATGTCTCCTAAAGATTCAGGATGGTAGGGAATGACAAGGGTACAGAACCATCACTAAAGAAAGTCAGTCTGACCCTACCTTGCCTATATAAAGTCTATTCAACTGTCTAATACAATTTTGTTCCAAAATGTATATAAAACATTATTAAATTTTAGAGCAGGAGAGACCTTTAGAGTTTATCTAGCCCACTTGATTTTAAAGATGAGTTAACAGATTGGCCCCATGTCACACAGCTAGTCATCAAAATGAAACCAAAGCAACAGTAAGTCATTTTGACTATACCAACTCCAACTGTCTTCTGAAAAAGGTGGATCCTATAAATGAAACGTCTTTGGCAATAAGAATTACTGATGGGAGTTGAAGCGAACTAGGCAGCAAAAACGGGGGTGAGGGGGGGAGGAGAGATGGCAACAGGGTTTCCCACGGAGGTATGTCTGACCCCGACGTTGCCCTGACAGCTGGGATATGCTGTCTGTCTCACTAGAAAGTGGCAGAGTTAGGGCTCAAACTCTGGTCTCCTGATCACTATACCAGAGCTCTGTTATCTTTAAAAAAGAACTGCTTGTTCATAAATATATATTTAGAAAGTTCTAGAAATCAATTTAATTAAAAAAACAAAACCAAAATAGAGCCTCCACAAAATAGTTAACATCACTTTCATTTGTTTGTAAATCTTCCTGCAAAAAAGTTGTAAAACTTTAGCATCTCGTAAGAGATAAAATATCAAAGATATTTAAAAGGAGTAAGAAATGGGATATTTAAAAGAGTTGAATAGTTTTACCAAAGCCCAGAAACTTAAACATTTAAAAGGTGAGTAGAGCAATGGAACAGCCTTCTTCTTTTCTTTTCTTTTCTTTTTTTTAAATAATAATAATAATAATGATGGGTGAAATTACAATGAGACCCATAAAAAGCTAGTTTCCGCTTTGAACCTTTAAAATCCTCCTTTGGAACTGAGAAAAAAAATCTCTTTGTGGGAGGGGAGGCATCTGGTTGTTGAAGAAGTCACAATATTTTGGTTTCATTTGTCAATACCAAAAACCCATTTTAAAATGGTGTAATGTTAAGACCCTCCAAGGCAGGGATTTAAGCTCCTTTTGTAATATTTTTTCTGCTATGTGGATATCAATACCACTGGTCACCTATTTCTAAAGAACCCATTGGTTTCTAGCCCATCAAGTAAGGAAGCATCTACTATGTAGCAGACACTGTAAATATTTGTCAACTAAAGAAACAAATAAGTATCACACTCCAGAAAATGCTTGTGATTTAGAGGGTGCATGTTGTTTCTTGCAGGGAGTAGGGGGAAGTTTGCCACTGCTCTAGATAGAAATCTTCATTAAAGGGGGATTGTGAGCTCTGGGAATTCTCCCCTGGATGGATATGTATAGCTAATGCTGGAGGCTTAACTCTTTCTTAAATAGACAGGTCATTTGACCCCACTTTCTGTCCCAAGCTCCATGCTGATATTCATTCTCCACAGCAAATGTCATGCATGCAGCTAAACAGCAGCCCAAAGCCCACTGCAGAAGCAGAAAAGTAAGGATGCCCTGGGTAGGGAGGGGAAGGACAATAAAATTAAGAGGTTCAACAAAGCACTCTCTGAGTATGGTCTGTGTGCCAGGCACAATACTTGGCACTGGGAAAATAAGAATGAGTAACTCCCAGAACCAAAGAAGTCTACAATTTAGGGAGCCCACATGGGCCCACACTCAGATTTAATATAACATCACACGTGTTATGGCAGAGACATATCCAGGATCAATGAGGACTGAGAGCAGAAGGAATTTAGGCAGGTTCAGGGGAAGTTTCTGGAGCGAGGTGGAAGCCACATAAAAATGTCTGCAAATGTTGAAGGGAAAGGTGACATCTTTGCAGGGTAAGAACAATTTAACACTTTTAGATTATGTGAAAATGTTTGCTTAACTAAAGAGTAGTACAAAACGAATGCCTGCTATGTATTACAGTTAAATATCGATAGCCAAATATAGTGTGGAATTATAGAATAATATCACAGACTTATTCAGTGAAAAAGGAAGATCTTGCATGAGGAAAGATGGACAGTCCCAATCTCATCCAAATTTTCTTTAATCCTTACCTCGTTTTCTAGAAGAATCCATTCTACTGTGTTTGTTTAAAACTATCTTGTGCTGTTACAGACAAGGCATTTCAGACCATCCATCCATTTATTCACTCATTCTTTCATCCATCAAATATTTATTGGAGGCATCCTGTGTCCGAAATGTTAGCTTCTTACACAAATAAACAGATATAATTGTTAAAGGTGGATTGAAGTTGTGCTTAACCTGGCAAATCTGAAGTGGCAAAATGGTAAAATGTGGAATCCCTATTAAATACTAACGAGGGCTTAGGAGCCCTGTGAGGGCAGGTTGCCACAGTAACTGAGGCAGCCTCTGAGCTGCCTGGGAATAGGGCACCTCAGAGTTGGGCCAGATCTTGGAGATTAGCATGTAAGAATTGGCTCTATTTTTCTCTCCTTTTTTTCTCCATCTATTTTAGAAGGAGGGGAAGTTGAAGGCTAGTGCCTGGCAGGGAGAGAGGTGGCTTTGACAGATTGGAGGGTAGCCCCGTAGAAGGGTGTTTGCTAGGTATTAGGATAAGCATCTCATTGAAGGTTTGATGCCTGGAGGGAACGGGCAGCAACACAGGGGCTTTTCAGGACTGAAGCCACAAACCCAGAGGTGCCAGGCTTCGGAGACTCAAAGCACTCAGACTGCTTGAGGCCATTTAGAGCCAAAGCTGCGAGTGGCTGCAGGGCTGTTTGAATCCTGGAGTCCTGGAGTGAACACAAGGCCAGGGGCTCCAGACACTGAGGGGAAGGGAACAGAGCCATATCTTAACGAGGCTGCAGTTTCTGAGGCTGATGGGGCTGTTTGAACCCTGGGGCAAGTACACTGCCAGCTTCCCAACTCTGAAGAGGAAGGAATAGCGGGCAAGCCGGTGACAAGGCTTGGACTCCAGAGGTTTCCTTTAAAAGTAGGGACTGCGTGGTGAATTCTGTCCCCAGACCTTTGCATTCACATACAACAGCAATTATTGAACACCTGAAAATTCCATGGGACTGTGTTATGCACTTCACAGAAAAACTTACGTCTGCTCTTGTGTTGGTGTTCCAAACTGAATATTCTTTCTAGCTAAGTTATAATGACAATGCACATGTGTATTATCAAGTTATAGTTGCCAACAAAACTTTTAATTTGCTTAAGGAGGTAGCTTCCATTCTGGAGTTCTCCAGAGATGCATTCACTAGAAGAGAAACAGGCTGCTCTGGGGTTAAGCCTCCGTGGATGTTGGCAAGCCATCCTGTGATAATGCGCGCAAACCACAGGCACTTAACAATGCAAGAAGAGAAGTAAGTGGGCCAGGGGAGTTAGACACCTGCTGTGTATTCCTACAGAAGGAAATAATCTCAAAAGTAGAAGACAACTCAGATTCAGCCAGTTTAACTCACTTATTTTACAGAAGGGACTTGTGAGAACCGGTGAGGTTAGACAATTGCCCCAAGTTACATATATTTCTTTTTTAAAAAACTGCTTTACCTATTTGAGGTTATTGTCCCAGAAGAGTGCTATACAAAAATATATACCTCTATTAACAATTCATGAATACCTTTTCAGAATAACAAGGAAATAAAATCTCAACTCTGAATCTGAGCCTTCTCTCTCACCATCCCACCCAGGTGCCTCAGTACCAAAGTCCAATCTCATCCACAGAAGGAATCCTTCTCCCCTTTGTGTGAGCACAAGGCAGTGTGGATGCACAAGCTGGGTCTTTTCTGGTGAAGCCTCATGTATGAATATTGACCAAAGAGCACTTGCCCTCTGTAGTCGGATGCATGGTGCCCGCCCCTCAAAATACGTTCACTTTCTAATCCCCAGAACTTGTGGATGTGACCTTATTTGGAAAAAGGACCTTTGAAGATATAATTAAGAATCTTGAGATGAAGAAACCATCAGGGTGGGCCATGAATCCGATGACAAGCGTCCTCTGGAGGGACACACAGAGGAGAAGGCGGTGTGAAGACGGAGGCAGAGATTGAAGGGATGCAGCCACAAGTCAGGGAAGGCCCATAGCCACCAGAAGCTGGGAGAGGCAAGGGAAGGACTCAAGTCTTTGGAAAGAACGTGGCCTTGTCAACACATTGATTTCAGACTTCTAGCCTCCAGCATTGTGAAAGAATACATTTCTGTTGTCTAAGCCACCAGTTTGTAGTGATTTGTTACTGCAGCCTCCAACTACATGTCCTGATCCTTCTATCACAGCCATTTCTCCTTCTCTGAAATGTCTATGAATCTGGTCACTGTTCAACATTGGCATGGGACTCCATAGAAGTGAATGTAATACTTTTGATATATTTTTAAAGATTTCTTTTTCTTAAACAAATGAAGCTCATTACAATGAGGATGGGTGTCCCAGACTTGTTATCAGAAGGAATAAAAAAACAAAAGTTCCCTAACTTCAAATTTGGGGCTCCCTTCCAACTTAGCACTTTTCTCCCTTATTCATTGTCCTGCAAAATTTAGCACAGGAATAGATATGATAAGACAGAAAATTAGGCCAGTGTAGCTCCCTGCAGCATAAAGCAGCTGCCTAGTCCAGGCCTTCATTATTTTCTGCCTCAATTACAGATAGACCCTGTCTTGCTGTCTCTGCTTCTCCACATTCTAATATAACATTTCTTAAATGGTTTCTTAAACCGTTTTGGTCCATGACACCATAAGAAATACATCATGCTGCAGTGCACAAATATATAAAAATGGAGAGAGCAATGCATACTGGTTTTTCCATTCTCTTTCCCTTTCTCTCTCTTTCTCTTTCTTAAAGTGTGGGCCATGACCCAAACTGCTATAATCTATACTTTAAAGTGGAAAGCTGCACCCTGTACTGATGGTGGGGCCACCTTTCTAATATACAGATCTCATCATTTCCTTCCCCTAATTAAAATCTTCCGATGGCCCCCACTACCTTCATTCATCCCAATAATACTTTCTCAGTGAGAACTTACAGGGGCCACTCTGGGATAATAGGGTAAAAAAATTAAAAATACAGCCTGTACCCTGACATAGCATATTAATAATATATATATAAATATATAAACTTAATATATACAAATCCCCAAAGTTTTCCAACTGTGTCTCCTGCATTACCCTCTCAAGCAGCTAAACTCATGTCAGGTAAGGTATTCTCATCACTCAGCTATTCATTCACTTCCTTGTATTGATGTATAGTAGATGAACATAGTTTTGGGATACATGTGATCATTTAATATGTTTATATAATTTATAAAGATCAAATCAACGTACTTGAGATATCCAGCACCTTAAATATTTGTCTTTTCTTTATGCTAGAACCATTCCAATTCTTCCCTTCTAAAAGAAAATGTGGTATATACACAAGATGGAATATTATTCCACCATAAAAAAGAATGAAATCCTGCCATTTGCAGCAACACGGATGGAACTGGAGGTCATAGTGTTAAGTGAAAATGAAATAAGCCAGGCACAGAAAGATAAATATCACATGTTCTCACTTAAATGTGGGAGCTGGAAAAAGGGATCTGATGAAGATAGAGAGTAGATTGGTGGTTATCAGAGGCCGGAAAGATCAGGGGAGGGAGGGATGGAGAGAAGTGGATTAATGGGTACAAATATACGGTTTGATAGAGGAAATAAGACCTAGTGTTAGATGGATCAGTAGGGTAACTAGAGTTTACTCACTTGTTTTTCTAGATGTAAATTGTCTCACTTAATTCTTCCTTCTTTCTTTCTTTCTCCTCCCATTCTTCATTCTTCCACCCAATACTTAAGCTCCTTCAGTGTCTAAGTGATACCAGCTACTCTGTGCTAGTAACATCAAGAGCCCTCGTGGAGCTTACCGTCTAACTCAAAACCCTTCTCGGGCCCTCTCAGACATCCTCTCCATATAACCCAGGGAGGATGTCTCTAATGACAGAGCACTTAGCACCTGTTTCACTATCACGCATACCTCTGATGTGAGCCTTGAGGTTGATTTTTTCTTCCTCTGTCCATTACTGATAGATTTTTAATTATAATAGTGCATTTGTCTATTTTGCCTTCAGTTCCATTATTTGTTTGATCTCTATCCCCACCACCCATATTATGCCTGGCCCACAGCAAGACTTGAGGAAGAAGTGAAGAAAGGAAAGTTGGAGGAAAAAGAAAAAGAGAAGGAGGTCTGAATCGGCTCCAAAAACTGGCTTCGATTATAATATAAAATAACAGAAATTGGAAAGAAGATTGCAATGCCAGTGGGGAGAGATTTAAAAATAAAGAAGGCAGGAAGAGGGGGAAACATATGTCCCAACCCATTCAAACCTAGACTAGAGATAAATCCAGAAAGAATTTCAATTTATATGAAGCAACAGACCATTCAAATCCCTACCCCACAATCCAAATCCTTAACCAGGCACCATGAAATGTGCTTTCTTTCTTTCTGGAAGCCATGCTCATAAATTCACCTCTCCTCAGCCGCTTTCCATAGAAACAATTTCTGCCCCTACCTGATGGAATCAAGGGCCTGAATCATGTTGAAACTCAGCCGAAAGTAATTTTCAGAGTTTTAAAGTACATAATGATATCTTCCGTTCCTTGTGCCATGCTCCGATTCCAGGAAGTGCCACATTAGCCCTTCAGCAAAGATCCACGCTCTGCTTAAATCTTGCTGGTGTCATAAAGAATGCTTAATGCCCTGTAATACAAACATCTGTTTCACAGAAAAATTTCTCACTTGTTTTGCACTAAAAAACCACACATGGATACCCTTAAACATACAGTGGGGGTGGGATCACTTTAGAGCAAGAAAATGGCCTTATTGAGACCTACTATGAGGGACTCAATTCAAGGGGTCATGCAATGGTAAGGACTGGTGATCTCTGCATTCTGCCAACAGGTCCATTAGTGAGCTGAAGGCAGGACAGTCAATGACCCAGCGCCTGCATCTATGGGCTCCAGGCAGACTCACTATAAATTTCCTCAATGCACCTTCATAAAGTATTACCTCTCTTTTGCCTCCACTTCTAAATTAACAAGTCATCACCAATTTTGCACCTTTTAGCTGTGATTCCCATTGAAGACCAGTTCATCTTTCATGTGAAAAAAAAGAAAAAAAAGCATGTCAGTAGATGGCCCATCTGGCAGTGAGGCCTACCAGATGATCTTCTTCATGGCTTTAGTTATTAAATTCATGTGACTCCGCAGAGATGGGATTTTCCAATGCTTTTGGAAATGTTTGGGAGAACGTCCCGTCAAATCCAAGGTAAAAGACAGGGGCCTAAGAACATTTTCTTGGCAAGGGACAAACCACTCTATAGTTATCAGCAGAGCAAAAGGACAACTCTTTTTAGAAAAATGATGTAATAGATTTTTGCCTGTGCAAGGAAAAGAAAAACATCCATTTGTGTAAGTATATGTGGATATTCCCTGTCAGGTGAAACAACGCTAGAGTTAACTTTTCCATTTTCAAGTTGAAACATCGTTGTTCTGTCAGGGTCGTAGTGACCTCCCTGCAGTCAGACATTTGCTTGAATTGGTTCTCATTGGCTAATATTCTTCTATCCAGATTACTTATTTCTGAATTTAACTTTGGCTCTAAATTTTAATCTCTTCCTCCTAAAATATGACTCTCTTTCCATACCTAATTTTTTGGTGTGTAACGGTTAGTAAAACAGTCAGAAAGCACTATGAGCAGGTGCTTTTCTACCCATGGGAAAAAGGACAAATGAAATAAAGATCCTGCTCCTTGCCCATAGGAAATAATGAAAGAGACATAAAACCCACAAGCCTGATAACAGTGATAAGAAATTTCGATCTAAAACATACGATTGCAAATGAAGAGAGAAAAATACTGTAAACTGTACCACTTTAAGGGGTTTGGATATAATAATGAATGGGGAGGCTATGTGAAAATTTTCAAGGACTGCTTTCTGGAAAAAACAAGAGCTGCTGAATATGGTTTAGTCGAGAATATTTCTTTTGGGGGGGTGTCATTTTATCTCTCTTTGGTATTCGCTTCCTTTAATTGCCAAACGCACATTAATTTTATTTATCTTGACATTTATTCCTCCCCATTTGCAATCAGAAATCTTAATCCTAAAAGAGAAATAAAAAAATGCATTATTTTTCCATCTGCTGTCTTTTCTATTTCCTATTATATTCATATCATCTCTTAACTATTTAATCTAATGATCTTCTATTACTGCTGAATATTCATATTTTCATCTCAATATGTTAGTCATTACCACTCAAACCCACTTTCATCTTTTTAGAATTCACTCTTTTTCTTTCCTTCATCCAGGCTCCTCAAGTTTATTCATCACCATCCCATCTTGATCTCTGTAATGCGCCCATGTTGGTCTTCTGACATTCTGTCTCAGAAACACTATCGAAACCCTATTTAAAACCTTGAATTCAAGTAATTTATTCTCCCACTCCATCAACTCCACTGATTACCAGTTCATTCCCCACATTTCAATGGCTGACTCTCATTTTCCCCCAAGCACTTTATAAACCTTTAACTAACATTATCTATTTCTTCCACAAAATTACATGTATTTTCATCTCTTTGTGAAGCCTGTTTTCTAATTGGTTTCGTTTATTTAGCTTATCTCTCCAATTTTCTTCTTTTATAGTCATTTTTCATAACTCTCCTTATTGTGCCACTTTTAATCATGGAAATGCACCTTGGTTTAAATGGCCTGAAGATAAATATTGAAAATGCATATGTGAATAGTCTAAACTTGATTACCTAATGGTTTGGGTGAGGATAAAAGGAACATGAAGATAAATTGTCACCGGGCAGATTTAAATACATAATGGGCTTTGGCCTTTATACTCCCGTATCCAACGCCTCCTATGACTCACTACCTATCTTTCTCAAGGTTAGAAACAGAAAAGTAATCCCAGATGCATTTTTCTACTCGGTCCAAATGTTACTTTTCATTTGTCGAAGCCAGTTTCTTCAAACGTGGGGCAGACTGTTTATATATTAGAAGTTGTTCTGAGCAAAGACAAAGGATGTTCAAGAACCACCTAACGGTTCTACCAACACCTTTTCACGTTGTACAGTTTTCAAATGATTTCCATGATTAATACTTTATTTAATCCACTGATGCTGAATAAAAAGTGTTAACAGAACAATGAGGTCAAAAGCAAAGCAAAAATGTGTTGGTTAATAAAATTGTGAACATAATTTATTATAATAATATCACTTCTTAAAACCCTAAACGAGTTTTTTTCCTACAATTAAGCAGATCCCAGTCAGCAATTTGCAGCATGATTCTATTCAGAACAGGGTGCCACAATTAAGGTTGAAATCTTCTAAATTCAAAATCTGGCTTATAGCAGGGCAGGCAAAATCAAAGTACAAGAGCCATTTTTCTTCATTTAAATAGTTGGCAGATCTTCTCGTTGTTTCACTGGAGAAAGATTCTCATAAGCATATATATCTTATTCATAGAAAACGGATATTCCTGCACCTGGTTTTGGGTTGTGTATAAATCAATGATTAAGGGCCTCCTTGCTTCTAAAACCAAAGATGTTCCAGTCCAGCCTCTTAGGCCTTCCTCTTCATGTTGGTCTCTATTAATGTTTATACCACTCCCTCTTTCAAGGCTCAGAGAACCCTGACCCAATCCAATGCTCAATTTCACACATGTATTCTTTACCTGTGGGCTTCACTGGGATTTTACTAGTGGGCATTGCCATGTGTAGGGAATAAGAGGATCATTAGGAATTTTCATAAACTGTACTGAAACCTGCATGCATTTGTCTAAATTACAACATCTCATCCAATGCAGCTGTAGAGTTAAAATTGAATTCTGGTTATCTCCTGGGGTGCTGTCTTCCTAAAAGGGGTTATTAACTCAAATGCCTGGGAAGAGGGTGCAGACAGATACCATACAGGAGTGGAACAGGCTGGGAGCAAGTATAAAAATATAAGATAGGTAGAGAATTTGGGGGACAAGAGCAGGACCTTAACAATAATTATTGAGCCAAAGAAAATGCATCTCTGAGTCACAGGCAGCTGGAGGATACGGGCTTAAAGTTCTTACCACCACCTAAGCAGAAATCGCCCCTGGCAAACACCACGACCCATTTATATAAGGGTGGTTTTCTCTACCAGGCACCCACCCCTCCCTTGTGCTCAGTCACTTATATCAACTACAAACACCTAAGGCACTTAGATTCCAACTGGTCTAGAGAAGTGAGTAGCTTTGACACTGATATGGGTGGGAGGTAGAAACTGAGTGATAAGTTGTAAAGAGAAACTCGCTGCACAGGTCCTTTCCTTTGGGATCCCAGACTGGCCAAGATTTATGTAATGGACTCTCTCTTCTACAATAGCCATATCTCCCAGGGAGAGGGCTGCAAGGTAAAATACAGGACACTCAGGCACATTTGAATTTCAGATAAACAACAAATATCTAATAATTTATTAGTATAACTATGTCCCAAATACTGCCTAGGCTATACTTAAACTATTGTTGTTCATCTGAAATTCACATTGAAGTGGGTATCTTGTATTTTTATTTTCTAATTCTGGCAACCCCACCCAGGACCAGCACTTCTTTCTGGGGGGTGACCTCTTGTCTCATGTGACAGTGATGGGCAGACAGGACAATCACTGGCAGAGTGGTGGAAGGGGTTAGTACTTGGACTCTAGATTCAACTGAACTGTGTGGGTTCAAATCCCAGCTCCACAACCTCATGGAAACATGATTAACTCCTGTATGTCTATGTTAATTTCCCAAAACACAAAGTAAAGAAGATGGTCAACACCTTATCCTATGCAGCTATTGCTAAGAAGAAATGGGACTCTCTAAATGTAAGTGTGAAGCCCCATGCTTGGCACACCACAGGTACTCAATAAAGGCTAGCTACAATACTAAAGCTGCAGGAATCCCCACGGTTTGCCTTGTCTGGTATAGAAGGCAAGCTACCTGCTAATTACAGTGGCTTTCTAGCCAACATTTAAAATTATTTTACCAATTTAGCAAACATTTACTTTTTAGCGCTTCTCAATTGCCCCTTTGCTGGGGGAAAATATAATTTTACACTCAAATTTACAAAAATATGGTTTGAAATTTAAATACAGGGTTCCAGAAAATTCTTAAAGAAGGTTACATTAAGCTCACAGGATAGACTGTCAATTCTTCGTTTGGTTTCTCAGTCCTATTTATTTTGTCTTTCCATCTTCTTTATCTTAACAGAAGGCAAGTGTAAGAGCAGCAAATAGTCACTTGTCTTATCCACTACACAGAGCGGGATGCTTCTCCATCACGAATGATTTACTCACCCTCCAGACACCAATCCCCACCACACACACACACACACACACACACACACACACACACACACACACACACATCCACCTGTCCCGCCTCTACCCCCCATGCTGGAACTCTGTGTCTTGGGGCATTATTGTTCCCCTCTTAAGTTAATAATCTGGAAATGCAGACAGAGCAGTTAAGAACCTGCTCAAGGGGGCACACAGGAAGCCAGTTGGAGAGCTGAAATGAGACCGGCCCAGTTCTTGGCTCCCTGCCCAGTGCTCTGTCCAACAGACCATAGTGGAAACCTGGGTCTGCTGAATAGGGGCCCGGTGGTTGCTAGGGCACAGGATGAAGCCAGAGTTGGAAAACTCTTACCATGCTCCCCATGGTGATTAATCTGTTTGAAGGTCTGGGCTCTGAACCTTAGATTCCAGGTCCGCATTCCTTCATAAAACCTCGTGTTTTGAAAGCCACAGTCAATGACCCTGTGGATTTAACTAGATGCATTCTTACAAAGCAGAGTCATAAAGGAAAGCTCCTAAGTGATTGGAATCTGCCAACATGCTGTCTTGTGCCCCTGGCTCCCAGTATGGGGGCCCAGGAGAGGAGAATCCCACGCCAAGTCAATTTTCACTGCTTGGGCTACCAGTGTGGAATGCTAGGCTTCCTTAGAGGCATGGCTGTCATTTTGGATGCTCTTCTTAATGAAGGCTTAGGCAATAATCTAAAAGGTCAGTGCTTGCTCACACTGCAGTGCTGGTGGCCACGCTTAAATCACATAGCCACGGTTGGGAGGGTAGGGTCTGTTTCGGGCATGATGAAACTCATGTCTCTTTAACCTGATACAATGAAATCTATATTCACTTTGGTTTTAAAAGCTTCAAAATCTTTCTTCACTTCAGTGAATAAGCTAAAGGCAAAGTCAAGTCAAGTGTCATAGCCTTCTAGAAAAGAAAATATGACCGACCTCTCTGTCTCTCTCATTAGCTGCTTTCATAAGAACTAAAGAAAAATAAGAATGAATGATCAAATGATTCTGGTTTAGAAAGAAAAATGGTCTCCATCTTTTTCCAGGATCTTCAGAAATGTACCTCCCAAGAAAGTGAAAGGAAGTATCCTATGTCTCTCACTTTAAATTAAAAGCCGAGACAGGCCGAAAGCTAGGTCTCTTGTACCAAACAGCCAAGCAAGTTGTGAATGCAAAGGAAAAGTTCTTGAAGGAAATTAAACATGCTACTCAAGTGAACATGTGAATGATAAGAAAGTGAAACAGCCCTGTTGCTGATTTAGAGAAAATTTTAGTGGTCTGGATTGATCAAACCAGCCACAACTTTCCCTTAAGCCAAAGCCTGATCCAGAGGAAGGCCCTAACTCTCTTCAGTTCTATGATGGCTAAGAAAGGTGAGGAAGCTACAGAAGAAATGTTATAAACTAGCAGAGGTTTGTTCATGAAGTTTAAGGAAAGAAGCTGTCTCTATAACATAAAAGTACAAGGTGAAGCAGCAAATGCTAATGTGGAATCTGCAGCAAGTTATCTAGAAGATGTACCTAAGATCATTGATGAAGGTGGCTACGCTAAACAGCAGATTTTTTTTCTCACTTTAAATCAAAAGTTAAACAGATTTTCAATGTAGACAAAACAGCGTTTTACTGGGAGAAGATGCCATCTAGCACTTTCAGGGCTAGAGAGACGTTAATGCCTGGCTTCAAAGCATCAAAGGACAGGCTGACTTATTAGGGGCAAATGCAGTAGTAACTTTAAGTTGAAGCCAATACTCGTTTACCAATCTGAAAATCTAGTGCCCTTAAAAATTATGCTAAATCTACTCTGCATGTGCTCCATAAATGGAACAACAAAGCCTGGACAACAGCATACCTGCTTACACCATGGTTAACTAAACATTTTAAGCCCACCGTTGAGACCTACTGCTCAGAAAAAAGATTCCTTTCAAAATATTACTGCTCATTAACAATGCACCTGGTCACCCAAGATCTCTGATGGAGATTTATAAGGAGATTAATGTTGTTTTCATGCCTGCTAATGTAACAAGCATTCTGAAGCCCATGGATCAAGGAGTAATTTCAACTTTCAAGTCTTATTATTTAAGAAATATATTATGTAAGGTTATAGCTGCCATAGATAGTGATTCCTTTGATCTATCTGGGTAAAATAAATTAAAAACCTTCTGAAGGGATTTGCCATTCTAGATTCCATTAAGAACATTCGTGAACTATCAACATTAACAGAAGTTTGGAAGAAATTGATTCCGACCCTCATGGGTAACTTTGAGGAGTTCAAGACTTCGGTGATGAAAGTAACTGTAGATGTGGTGGAAATAGCAAAAGAACTAGAATTAGAAGTGGAGCCTAAAGATGTGACTGAATTGCTGCAATTTCGTGATCAAACTTGAATAGATGAGGAGTTGTTTCTTACGTACAAGCAAAGAAAGTGATTTCCTGAGATGGAGTCTACTCCTTGTGAAGATGCCGTGAACATTGTTAAAATGACGATAAAGGGTTTAGGATATTATATAAACTTAGTTGACAAAGCAGCAGCAGGGTTTGAGAGGATCGACTCCAGTTTTGAAAGAAGGTCTATTGTGGGTAGAATGCTATCAAATAGCATTGTGTGCTACAGAGAAATCTTTCACAAAAGGAAGAGTTAATCAATGTGGCAAACTTCATTGTCATCTTATTTCAAGAAATTGCTAGAGCCACCCAGCCTTCAGTAACCACCACCTTGATCAGTCAGCAGCCATCAACACGAAGACCACCAGCAAAAAGATTATGACTTGCTGAAGGCTGAGATGATCATTAGCATTTTAAAAAAATAAAGTGTTTTTTATTAAAGTATGTACACTTTTTAGATATAATGCTATTGAACACTTATTAGACTTTAGCTAATTAGTGTAAACATAACTTTTAGGCACTGGGAAACCAAAAACTTTTTGTGACTCACTTTATTGCAATATTCACTTTATCACTGTGGTCTGGAACCAAACCTGCAATATCTCTGAGGTGTGCCTCTAGTTGCAACTGAGACTCTATAGCCTGCAAAGTCTAAATTAATACTTATTATCTAGCCCCTTATAGAAAAAGTTTCTTGATCTTTGATCTTGATGATTAACCTGGGAATGACTGCAGCCGTTAGCACATTTGCTTTTTTGGTGTTTGCAATGCCTTTGGTAGCTTTCTTCTCTTTACAATCAGTATTCTTTTACATGCTATAGTGATGAGAGGAGGAAGTTTTAACTTATTTGGATAAGAAAAGTCACTGCCTACTTAGAACGGAAATGGAAGCCCTAAAAATGGATTTTCCTTTTCTTTCTCCCACCACAATATGAAGAAACATAAAAGCCATCTGTGCCAGATGGTCTGTTGACAATATGGCACCATTTTCTCCTCTACATTAGCCCCGGTATCTCAGAGGCTGGAGGCCTAGAAACTACATTTCCCAGAATTCCTTGCCGGCGGGTTTCCAGGTTATAGTGCACCAATAAAAAGAACTCCCATGATATGCAGAACGTAGGGGAGAAACAGTGATATTAGTGATCTTCCAGAGAGGCAGGCAAATGCATGGGATTCAGCTGCTGGATGAGGCCAGTGTAAAGGCTTTGCACTGGTCTCTGAAAATCCCCTACTTTAGTGTCCCAGGCAGTGGCGACCATTCCGTGAACTTCAGCAGGAACCTACAAGACAGCACAGACTTTTTGACCTTTCACAGTGTATCCAGTTCTTCCAATAGTTTTGTATGCATCCAACCCTCTATTTTAAAGCATTTCTGCTTCAAATACCTAAAATGGTTTGTTTTCTGTCTGAGCCTTGATTAATACATGATGATATTCCCTGGATAACACAATTAAATATTCCCTTCATCCCCAGAAGCAATGGATGACTATGCTGTGGTTTCTTAATACCCCTGCATGGTATTAAAAAGTCAGCATGCCAATGTTCAAAATCACTAGGTGATTGATCATAGTGATTTATCAATCAGTTATTACTGGTGAGTATGTAACCCATAAATGCCAATTGTAGCCATCGTGATGGTTTTTCAGGCAGAAGGTGTGGTGTGTACAAAGATGCAGAAGTGGTACTGAATGTTTGCAAGGGACAGAGGGTGGATTAGGGTCACTGAAGCATGAGCTCTGAGAAGATTGTGGAGGATGATGAGAGTGGAGAACCTTTTATGCTAACCCAGGGTATTCAGAATTATTAAAATAATATGACTGCCTGTTTCCTAAGCATCCTGGAAAGACATAAGAAAAGTGTTAATAAATTAATGAATGCACAAGCCAAATGACATTTGTCTGATCATATTTTCAGGAAAGCTCAAAGTGGCATCAAAGTAGAGATAACGAGGATGGCGACGTGTGTGCAGAGCCTTTGCATACAGCAGCGACAAAAGCAAAAGCTCTGCACCGACTTCAGACAACGTGGATTCTCGTGCAGCTGCAGTCACAACCAGCTGAATGACCTTGGCTGAGTCATCCCTCACAAGGCCTTGGTCCTTTTCTCTGCAAAATGAACTACACAACCTCAAAGGATTTTTTTGAGGCTGGGATTCTATTATCTATGGCTTAGAGGGAATTGACTCAGTGGAGGGCCTTAGGAGCTGAGAGCCGATTAAGGCAACAGAAGCAGAAATCTTGTCCAAAGCGCGAAGTTCTTTCTACCTTTGATAAGTTATCACAGAATCAGTCTCCCTCAATGGACATGAGCAAAAAAGCCAAGGGGGCCATCAAGATGTTTCTCCTTCCTTTTTGGTTTTCCTGTTCTGGTCTACCACTGATCTCTTTCTCTTCCTTTTCTTTTTTCCCCTCCCTTCTCCCCATCCCCTTCCTTCTTGTTCACAAGAAGACCTGACTTCAAGTGGACGGGGAGAGAAAGCCAGGGATGCAGAGGAATTGCTGAAAAGAAAACAGCCTTCATCCTTCTGCTAGCCCCTGGTTTTCTTTCTGCCAGCTATACACAGACACCGCTGTCAGCTGTCAGGTCTGCTTTTCTGCAGAGAAGAGAAAGAGGAGGGATAAGAAGAAAGGCAGTAAGGATGTTAACATGCTCTGTTAGGAAAATTTTAAAATTAATCTGGAATAGAGTCTATCAGAATAGGAACATCCTCTATAGAGGAACTACATCCTCAGCTATTTTTCAAACTGTCACTTTTATAAAACTCAAGTCACATAAGATGTTTTCTTATTTTTTAACCATTTATAATTGATTTACACTAAGCATCATTCCTCTTCAGGCAGGAGGTGTCAAACTAAAAACATTATATATTTGAGATTTTAAGCAGCCATAGAATTATCTGCAGAGATTTAATGCTTGAGTCCAAATCCTTCCTCCACAAAAGCAAACTATTCTTTGGTGTTTTAAGTCAGCCAAGTCCTTTTAATTAAAGGGAAAAAAGTTTTGTTTTTTATCCATTCCCAATTCTGCATTTCTTCATACAACTTATTTATTTATTTACAAACATTATTTGTGACCATGTTTTCTGCTCTGTTTGAGAAGGCTGCATGGTGGTCATCTGCTTAGTGACTCTCTAGAATGCACTGTTTTGATAAAACAGGACATCCCGCATTTGTGAGCATCAAAAGGGACTTCAACAAGCACTTAAAATTAGACTTCCAGCTGTGTGTTCCGGGCAATGGGAACTCACAGGCCTGTCTCACTGTCCCCCGACTCTGACTATCCTCGCCTAAGCCAGACAGAGAATTTCAATATCTGAACCTCTTGTTTTTTAAATGTTTGGAAAGCAGCCCTTGTGATCACCCAGAACATCCAATGTTTCTAAATGGAATGCACAGTTAAGCAGCCAAGTGAAGAAGGAATATTTGGATGAAGAACATGCAACAGTTTATTTCTGGGGGAAATATTAGGTTGTAGATCAGAAAAGATATAATATCATCATTCTGTCTATCCTTTCCCACATAACTGCTATGTGCCAGACACCAGGCCAGCCAGGGATTTCATACACGCTAACTTATCTAATCCAAGTCTCACAACCAAATACATATGCCCATTTTATGGATGAGGAAAATTGGCTTCATAAAAATGAATGACTTAGCCCAACGGCATATAGCTACTAAGAAGCTGAATCAGAATTGGAAGCCAGGGGCAAGACCATACCTTACCTGTACTAAGGCTTTGTGAAAATTAGAAAAAGGTGTCCAAGGATACATGGCTTGGTGCACAGACTGTGCCTATGTACTAAATAGCACCAAATGTTGCTTCCTGTAAGTAGATGCTGGCCTAGTCTAGGGTGCACGGCTTGGCGAGTGGTATACCGACTGTAGCTCGGTACCTACTTGCTACTCAGCATAGTGCTTTTGTGAAGAGTGTGGCCTGAACAGTTCTTCATGGCCCTTCATGGCAGGCCAGATATGTCTAACCTCAGTGTGATGGTTAATTTTATGTATCAACTTGGCTGGGCCACTATCTTAATCAGTTCGGGCTGCCATAACAAAATATCACAGATTGGGTGGCTTAAATTTATTTCTCACAGTTCTAAAGGCTGGTAAGTCCAAGATCAGAGTGGTGAGGGCTTCTGGTGAGGGCTCTCTTCCTGGCTTGCAGGCAGCTGCCTTCTTGCCATGTCCCCACATGGTGAAGAGAGACCTTCACCTGGTCTCTTCATCTTCTTATAAGGACACTAATTCCATCATGGGGGACCCAGCCTATGATCTCATCTAAACCTAATTATCTCCCAAAGGCCATACCTCCAAATACCTTTAACTTGGGGGTTGGAGTTTTAACATGAATTTTGAGGAGGACACAGACATTTAGTCCATAACAAGCCCAGATATTTGACCAAACACTATTCTTGATGTTTCTGTGAAGGTGTTTTTTCTGGTTTTTTTGGATGCAATTAACACTTAAATTAGCATACATTTAGTAAAGCAGATTACCTTGCATAATGGCAGGGTGGGGGCGGTCATCCAATGAGCTGAGGGTCTGAATAGGCAAAGACTGCCCTCCCCCAAGCAAGAAGGAATTCTGCCAGCAGACTGCCTTTGGACTCACCCTGTAACTCTTTCCTACAGCCTGTGTGCTTCTGTTTCTCTGGAGAACCCTGACTAATACACCTAGAATATCTATGCTCTTCTCACAACTTCAAAGTCTTTCTTGATATCCATATGAGAAGATGACTAAAATGCAATAAGAAAATCCTCAGCTAGTTTAAACACTTTACCGAAAAAGTACCAATTAATAAAACTATGTCAATGTAGAAGGAAGTCTTTACGACATGCTTC